>JASJOG010000023.1:600000-872500 GCA_030142905.1 Heliopora coerulea
CAGGAAAACATGAAAAAAAGGGAATACGGTGATAGAATACGAGAAATAGAGCATGGCACTTTTACACCTTTGATTTTCTCTACAAGTGGTGGTCTTTGCAAATAAACAACGGTTGCATATAAGAGGATGCCAGAGCTGCTAGCAATCAAGTGGAAATGTGAATATGCCGCCACCTTAGCGCGGATGAGATGCCGCTTCTCCTTTGCTCAACAAGATCAGCCATTGCAAGTATGAGAGGTACAAGAAAATCCCTTAATCAAGTGAAAAACAAAAATTTAGAACTTGGTCTGTCAGAGAGCCAGCTACGCCGCCAATGACTTTATTGTTAATTGTACCGAACAATCTAACATTCGTCTTAATCAAACAATTATGTTGTCGACACTTAATTATTAACTTTTGACTCGCTCACAATTCAATTATTTTTAGAATTTTACACTATATGTAAATTTTTATAATTTTACAAAGGATTATAATAAAATTGTTCGCCCCATTACTATTACTATTACTATTACTATTACTATTACTATTACTATTACTATTACTATTACTAATACTAATACTATGACTATGACTAATACTATGACTATGACTATGACTAATACTATGACTATGACTATGACTATGACTATGACTATGACTATGACTATGACTATGACTATGACTAATACTATTACTAATACTATTACTATCACTAATACCATTACTATCACTAATACTGTCACTATTACTGTCACTAATACTATCACTAATACTGTCACCGTCACCGTCACCGTCACTGTCACTATTAGTGAGTTTAAGATGCGACTGCTACTGTGAACGGCTACGGTTAGCCGAGGGAAATGGATTGGGGTGAGACCCAATGCGCATGTCTGAAGAGCATGCTGTTACCGTCCTCATTCTACGACGGTTGGGTTTCGAGCTGTCAAGCGTAGTCAATACGACGGTTGAAATTCTGGCAAGTTGAAGCGTTTTTTTGTAAAAATATGAATGCCAATGGGATACCTGACAGGTAAGGTGGAGATTCAGAATTATTTCTTAGTCAAGTATTCTGAATACTTGATTTTAGTTTACCTTCGATGTATTATATCATGTCTGTCGCTGTGTGTACTGTGTAGTATCTCATTATTCTGATATGACAAGTTATGATCTTTATATGCTTGCATTTTTAGCATTGTTTCATGCCAGCAAGACCTCCAGAAAAAAGCGGTGAAAGAACAGCTACGAAATAAGTAAGTAGAGAAAAAATATTGCAATGATAACATTCTTGTTTTTTGCTGTTGAATAACCAAGTGTTTTACATTGTTGTTTGTTGTTTGCTTTCTCAGTTGCAGTTAGCTATTCTTGAGTCTTAATTTTAATGTCTTCATAACCCTCTGTTTAATCCTGTTACTTGCTTTTTCTTTCAGTGGGACATTTAAATGGAAAGAGGAAAGAGATGTGCTATTTCTCAGAGAGGTGTTGTTTTTTCAACCTTTTGCATACAAACCTGAAACTAAAGAGGCTGGCATGAAGTGGTCTGAGTAAACTTCTTACTGCCATTTGCTAAAAAAACTCACTTCCATTGTTATTTGATATTTATGTTGTTAAAATTGAATATATTGTATATGTTTAATAGCAAGTACACATATTTAGTTGAAACCCACCAGTAACATTGCTTTTAAATTCTAAGCCAAATAATTATAAACTGCTGGAGGCTGCACCTGAAATACCTGTGAGATGATATTTCCATAAAAGCAAGTAAGAATGTTCCTAAACAAAGCACTGACTATGTATTGTTTTCCTACAGCACTTAATTCTAGTTTCAGGTTTTTTTTAAAGTCAATGAACTTGAAATGAACTTGAAAACACATCTCTGAACAACCACTCTACACAAACTCGCACAGAGCTCATACTTTCATTAAATGCTTTCATATTTGCTGTAAAAATAGGGACCTCTCCAACTCGATAGGGGCACATCAAATTTGGTCGTAGGGGGTATGCACGATCCCCATAGATGCACAGCATGTCTCCAGCAGGACTGAATGCCACTTCTTCCAAAGATTCCAACAGCTTAGACTCTCTTAGCATGCGAGCATCATGGCAACTACCTTCAACAGGGCCATAGAGATTTGCTATTAAACCATTAGGCAGCGCTACCGATTGAAATTTCAGAGCATGCACTCGTTTGTGCCCATTATAGACAATCGTTTGGTTCTTCCATGGTCTGCATATAGGGCGCACTGTGCCATCTACGAAGCCAAAGCAATTTTTTAGAGGACAACCTTTTCTCGAGATGGAATCAGCATATTGTTGCAGAGAAACTGTTGAGAGAAATGGTTGATTCCAAGATGTTAGACGAAAGGCATGATTTTCGTACATCCAGTCTAGCACAGTGTTCCATATCATACACAGTTCAGGCACGGAACGAGCAAATGCTGGAATCATGTCAAAATATCTGCACGGATAAGCCAATCTCTTTAGCAATACACATAGCCCCTCTAAACCACTGCACCGAGTCCCTTGGGAACAGACAAAATGATCAGGAACGCCCAGATATTCGACCAAAAGTGGAATATCTTCTTTTACTAATCTGAAGTTTGATTCACACTCACACGAAGTAAGGCTATCCAAACAAAAAGAATCATATTCCCAGTACGGATAGGAGGGATTTTTTGGCTCATACTCGTTATATAAAATAAGGAACTCCTCTTCGGTCAAAAACCCATCCACAAACGCCAAAACCAGAGCTGTTCTAAGTTGTTCAAAAGACATTTTGGATTTGACCGTCACGACAAATCTTAATGTAAACAACGGTTGAATTTTTGCGCGCATATCGACCGTACTCGGCTCAGTCTACCTATTACACGGGCAACCGTAGCCGTTCACAGTAGCAGTCGCATCTTAAACTCACTATTACTGTCACTAATACTGTCACCGTCACCGTCACCGTCACCGTCTCTGTTACTGTCTGTGTCATTGTCACTGCCTCTGTCATTGTCACTGTCTTTGTCATTGTCACTGTCTCTGTCACTGTCACTGTCTCTGTCACATTTAATAATTTTACTATTACGCTTACGTTTACAATTACTATTACTAGTATTACTATTATTTTATTTTATTTCTCCACTTTTCTCAGATAACTTCATCTCCACTACTTCCCAAAATTGGGAAATTTTATGCAAATTTTGATTATTTTAGGTCCATAGATATATTGATTGTAGAATATTTCTGTATTTAACACTCTCATTTTACATCATACTAACGCTTCAAGGATTACTTTTGACACTTTACCCTTTGGAATGGAGATGACGTTTCTTAAGCAGATGAACTTTTCCATCCATATCGTTAAATTTTTCGTATAGCCAACGAATTGTTTTTGTATAATCCCTGTTAAAACAAGAGAAGCTTAGGTAGGTAATAATCTGAATTTTACATACTTTCATCAGTTAGTCAAAATGATAAATAGACAGTGCAACCAAAAAGTACACACAGATGTAGATTTGAGACATTAGAAACGAGAAATAAGAATGACACAAAAAATGGCAAAGAGCAACCGTTCCGTTTAGGGCAACGTAGTGGAACAAGATGAGAGAGAAAATGGTATTCATTTGAGCGATTCAAAACTACCATAATGAAATTTCAAATTTCAATTGGATAAACCAAATGCTAAAAGCAAATTCACTACCAACACGAAAATAATTATTCCAGTTAAGTGAACATCAATAACGTCAATCAAAGAAGATAACATTCATCAAACACTCATTAACGTGGAGCAAAATTCAATAAGGAAAATGCAAAATTCATCTGACTCAGATAAAAAGTACATTAACACAGCTTTCAAGCTGAAAAAACTTAAGCTCGAGCTAAGCAATCGAACATTTTTGCAAAACAGTGGTTAGCATTATTGACTAGTAACGTTGGAAAAAGACTTCGTCTAACGAACACCGTTTACTGGTCAGTGAATGGGAAAACGTTTTTTACGCTAGGAAATGCATATTGACAGAGTTATCATGACTATTAAATAGAAACGATTACCGGGAAATATCCCAGCCACCTCCCACATGGGAAGCAATTATTTTATCCCCTTTCATAATTGTTATTTGCACCTCTGCTCCCTCCTCGGCGTTCGTTCTTTTACTTCCTCTTTTTTTTTCTTCCTGATTTTCCGTTAACACAAATTGTAAGTTCCTCTCCTTAACTGGATAAGAAAGATTTCTAATTCTCTAGTTCCACAAATTCTTCCATTAAGTTTGTGAAAAGCTAGTCTTAAATCATTTAAAGTGATTGTGGCGGCTTTAATTGTAATGTTAGTCAATAGCCAGTTAATAAAAAGGAGCTGAGAAAAAGTGGTGCCGCTGTAATGTTAGTTATTCAATATTGCCAGTCTAATTTTGATATCTTACCTTAAGTTGTTATCAAGTTCATTAAATTCAAACTCGTGTTCGTCATATTTCTCAACCTAAAATATTTCGCGACTTTAAAGCAATTCACGTGATATTCTAACAACAGCAGTGTGAAACCATAGCTAATTTACATCCAACAATATTAGTTTATACTTCATTAACGTAAGAAGCAAAAACCGTTAGGTTGATATATAGTAATCACTTTTACAATCAGTTCTCATTTTTAAGATGATAATTAGAAGAGTAAATAGACCTTTTGCTGTTCATTACAGGAAATATACTATCTTTAACGCCAATCTCAAACTTAACAACGCGAAAATACATTCATTTTACTGAATCAACATGCATTTACGCTGTTGTCACGCTCATTCAAAATTCTGGCGTAGAAAGTATTCTTCATACTTTGGAAATGTGGGTGCTTGGAGATTTCTTGAATGATAGATGGACGGTAGTCAAACTTTATCCTCAGAAAAACGATTTCTGAGCCCCAGACGGGATCAAAACGGCAACGTTCTGATGGTCGGTGTGACACTCTAACCATTGAGCTACAAAGACTCAGATGGTGAGTTAAGGTGCAAGTTCGACATATGTGCGACCAAAGCGAAAATTACTGTACTCACTGGTCATCAGAAGGTTGCAGGTTCGATCCCCGTCTGGGGCTCAGAAATCGTTTTTCTGAGTATAGAGCTTGACGAACGTTCGTCTATCATTCAAGAAATCTCCAAGCTCCTACATTTCCAAAATATATAGATATATAGATATAGATATATATAGATAGATATAAATATATATCGATATTATTAATAACATTATTACATAAATAATGGCTTCTGCTCAGGTCGTACGTATGTCGAACTTGCACCTTAGCTCACCATGTGATGTCTTGATAGTTCAATGGTTAGAGTGTCACACCGGTCGCCAGAACGTTGCAAGTTCGATCTCCGTCTGGGGCCCAGAAATCGTTTTTCTGAGGATTAACTTGACGAACGTTCATCTGTCATCCAAAGTATCAATTATTAGCATAGATGCGCAACCATTTCTGTCAAAGGGCAATCATTGGCGCCAATAGACGACTTTATCACTATTCTGCTACACATTAGGCTGAACAAAATCTCTATTATGCAAGACAGTTTTCCACTCTGCTGCAGGGTCGATTTACTGTCATAGGGAATCCCGACCGTTTAAAAGATAAGGGAATAAAACTATCAAAATTCGTAAACAAACTGAATTCGTTTAGACAGTTCAATCGTGTTTTATTTCCCCGATATGTCGATGACTGCTTTTCCATTAATCACTCTGTTGAACGCAGTCTGTTCTACTAAATCCCTTTTCAGCACTATGTTACCCTTTACGGGTCAGCGTCCTGTATACAAGACACCAAGAACAAAAGAACAAATGGGGTTGTTGGAAAACAAAGCGAAAACAATGAAGGAACAATGAATAAAAGAAAACAAATTCAAACTTAAAAGGCTTAACTCACAATGTCGAAATAACATGTTTTCTAGTGAGTTACAGAGTAATTCCATTCTTCCTTCCTTGGACGTCTTAATTGATCGCTCGAACGGCTTTTCGACCTCTGTTTCTCAATAGACCACTTTAACGGGTCTATTTACGAATTCTGAGAATTTTATTCCCTCATCTTTTAACATGATCTCGTCTACGCACTACTAAATGGTTATTTTAAAATTTTCTCTTTATACCGCATTTTTCCTCCGAATCGCAACTAGGAATTTCAAAGGGAAGGGGTTGGATGGTAGCATCAAGGCACCAAGGGGCGAATTTGATCATTTCGAGTGAAGTAGATCTACGTGGCTTTGAGAAATAGAGTAGATCTACGTGGCCATGGAAAACGTGGGCAAAAAGCTGTCACTAAAAGGGCACATATAAGATTTCCCACAAAAAGGGCAGGGGTTGCAACCCTCCAATCCCCCTCTACTTGAGCCCCTGTTCATGACATGTATATTTCAAGTTGTTAACCAACTTAGTTCATAGCACTTTGCTAACACACATCAACTTTCACGTCTACCGTAAAAACATATTTCGCTGTCAAAGCCTACTGTACACGGCATTGCTGCACTGCACCAAAATTTTGATCGCGATGCTTTGATCGCAATATTATTTTTTTTGTTTTGTTTTTTTGTGAAAGTGAAAGTTGTTGTGTGTTTATAAAGGGCTGTCAAGATAAGTTCGTTAACTGTTTGAAATACATGTTAGGATTCCATAGAGCCTTAAATCGACCCAAGGACAGACTAGACAACTATCTTGTATATAATTAATTGAAATTTTATTCCCTTTAATGTATAGTAGAATGGTGTTAATGGTCGTCCACTGGCGTCAACGAATGCCCTTTCATGTAAATAATTACGTATCTATGCTAATTAATAATACTTCCTATGCAAAAATTTTAAATGAACGTGACAAAAGCGCAATTGACATTCAACAAAATGAGTGTATTTTCGCGTTAATGAGTTTGAGGTTCTCGTTAATGATGGTATATTTTCTAGTAATGAACAATAAAAGGTTTACTATGCACTAATTCGTTAAGTCTAAAAAATACAATTGAAAAGTTAAGCTTACTTCACGTAGAGAGTTCTGTTGCGTCGATAAGCTCTGTTTAATTCAAAAATATAGAATTATGTTAGTTCCCACAGTATAGCATAAACACTGTTTATGCCAAAGAAAACCTACTTTAACACTATACTTTAATTTTAACACGCCTTGAACTTAAATATTGCTATACTGAAACTAATTCGTATCGATAAATTCTAATTTTCGACAAAAATTTTAGATAATGGTGGTTACTAAGTATACAACCTTGAATATGTAGGATTTTTTCCTGGAGTTGAGAAGTACGACAATTTTTTTCAGCCAACTTCTACGTTGATTCACTTTTAAGGCCGTTTTATACTGTTTACATATTTTCTAAGTCCAAATATTTACTGCACATTAGTAAATATATATTATATTGATATTTATTTTAAATATTATTATATTGAGTCAGTGTCTGACACCTTGAAACGGAATAGGTTAAGATGGTTGGGACATGTGCTGCGGAAGGATAATGATGATTGGGTGAAAAAGATCATGTCGTTTGAGGTGAAACGTAAGAGAGGACGGAGAAGGCCGAGGATGACATGGAGCCAGGTGGTGGAAAGGGACATGAGAGAGTGCGGGTTGAAAAGGAAAGATGCGAAGGATAGGAGAGAAGTGCAGGAGGCTGCTGTGTATAGCCGCCGGCCAACCCCTGCGTAAGCAAGGAAAACGGCCGTAAAATGAGTGTTGTTGTTGTTTGTAAGTATTTACTGCACATGTGTGTCCACAATTTCTCGACCTGTTAACTGTTTTGAAGAAGGGCTGCCAAGATTGTATGCTGACGCTAAATATTAGCTTCCCTGACCTGAGAAATGGAGACCTGAAACAACACTCTAAAAAAAGATGTGCTTTAAAACACACCTTGGTGTGTTTTATTACACCCAAAGGTGTGTTATTTTAACACACCTTTTGTGGGATATGTTATTAACACACCTTGGTCTGTGAAGAAACATACCTTCGTGTGTTACAAAACATACCGTTGTGTGTAATGAAACACACCATGGAGTGTTTCGAAACACACAATCAAACAGCACACCTCGAGAACACCTTTCTTGTCTGAAGAAAGGCGTGTTAATACACCATGGAAGTAAAACACACCTTTGCAAATAACACACCTTTTACATTAACACACCTTTTAATGGAAAACATACCTTTCAAATAACACACCTTTCTAATAACACACTTTTCTAACAAACCTTGAATAACGTACCTTTTCAAGTAACACACCTATCCAGCAACACACCCTTTGCAAATCTCTTACGCCTTTTTAACAACGCACACTCACACATGGAGAATGAGTATTTACAGCAACTTTTAATGAATATGAAAAAATTTATTTGTATGAGGTATATGGTGTTTATGGTCTGTTTGTTATAAGTTTGTATGGTAAAGAATGCATCCTTAAAGTTTCTAATTCTCTTAATGTGCAATCTTCTGACATAAACAAGATTTTATTTCTTTCCTTGATGTGAATTCATTGAGCAGTTTATATGTCATTGCCTACTCATTCTGTTCTAGCTTTTGTGCTCAATTAGCTAATGCATTCCTTCAAGTGCAGGTGCGTTTAACAAAATATCGTCAACTGTGTTGTGTAGAATAGCAATACTTAAGGTGTGTTAAATTACACACCTTAAGATGTTTTAATTTACACGCCTTAGCTTAATTGAGATGAGCTGCCAAGGTGTGCAGTAAATCATAGCGAAATGTGTAGGAAAACACACCATGGTGTGTAGGAAAGTATAGCTTTTCAAAATCACACAATAAGGTATCTCAAATTTTGGACAAGGCTAAAACACACCTTAAGATATGTTTCCTAAAACAACTTTTAACGTGTTTTGTAACATACGTGGTGTGTTAGATTTTGGACAATAAAGGGGTGCTAAATTAACATACCTTTTTTTCGAGCGAACATTTTTATTTTTAACCAGAAATTTATTAATGAATTTAAACGTTTGGCGTAAGGCAAATAAATTAAATTTTGATGTCACCAAAACTGCACTTATACTATAAGCTCTCCCCAGAAACATGTTGCAACATAAACACGGACATAGATGGTAAGGCAATCGAAGAGTTGTCTTGCTGCATTCTCTCTGCCTCATGGCTCATGAAAAGTTATCTTGGACTGGGCATATTAATGAAATTTCTAATTGGGTTTCCACCCTCATTGGAGCTTTAAGACCCAGTTGAAACGACGAACTTTTCATGTGCCGAATCAAATGCAAATCAGTTTAAATAAAGGAATTTGCTCATAACATTAGATTCGGCAAATTAAAAGTTTTAAGTATGAATTGGGCCTAAAGCGCATTTGGCATTTTATTAATTATTAATTAGTATACAACGGTGATGGTTTATTAAGATTTAAATGAACTACATGGAGTTCAGTATTCAGTTATCTCAATAAACTAATCACTAAAAAACTTTTTAAGAAGGATAATTTGTTAGACAGAATTTATTAGACAGAATTAGTCAGAATTTGTTAAACAGAGCGAGGCGGAACCATTACCAAAGATAACTATGAAGAGTGCTGACTCGAATTTAAGGTTACGTTTACACTATACCGGATAAGCCTTCCGTAGCGGCCCGAAAACCATGCCGGATAGGCCTTACGTTTAAACTAGGAACACTATTTTTGGAGCAATTTTTCAAATGGAGAATTGGGGACATATTGTTCCATTCCGCTCTTGAAAGTGGTACGTTTCGTATTGAATAGGTTTTCTGTCCACTTTGAGCTTTCGATTGTATTCGACATGGAGTCACAAGAGCGATTGTACGTTATTATTGTTGGATTGTTGCAAACAATTTTGGGGTACATCGTACAATTACAGCAACAGATTGTATTCTTGAGCACGTTGGCGAGCTGGAGAAGGAGGGTAGAGGTGTTGCAGGTACAAATCTCTTCGAGGCGGATTAGACTCGGCCTTTTACTGGTCCGCTGTTTACATCATACCGGATAACTTTTTAAAACAGTACAGAACATTCCTGTTTGCACTACACCAGAAAGCTTTTTATACCCGCACAAGAATCCGTCCACTATAGTGTCAACGCAGTCTAAAAATTTTCATCTGGAATAACTACAGTATCTCAATCAGCCGGAAGAAACATAATTTAAAACAATAATCGTATTTTGGGTTATCAAAAATCCCACACCATGCCATAATACTTTATAAAACAATTATTTCGTTGTCGTATAAAGAGCTTTCGTGTATTCCATATTTGGTTAGTCAATCCTTATAAAGAAAACTATTTACATTGATTATCCTCTTTGTTGAATATCAGAAGAAATTACAAATTGACAGAATTTGAATACACCTAAACAAAATTCAAATGGATTACTTAAAACGTAGTCTTTTCTACAGTGAAGCAATTTAATTAATTTAGTTTGGACCTTAATGAATAGTCTTCCAAATGATTTGAGATCAAATAACTATGTTCCAAAAGGGTTGGATAGGTTCTTTTCTATCGAAAACAACGTAAAACAGTACATCTTGTTTCTTTTGTTATTTTGCCAGATGTATGTAACTTCCATTTGCTACTTCATTTCTACTTCCTATTGCACAGATGATTTTATTGTGCATAAATAAAGTATGTCTATTTACCTTTTGAAATTAGAAAACAAAAACCTTTTTCTCAACCTTGAGGCGGAATTAAATTCATCAACATATTAAAGGTCTTTGATACGTACGCTTTTAGAGACCAATCTCAGCAGACATGAATGAGATAAAAGGTGAGTGTCTTCCTCTCGATATTTAGTACTTTAGACATTTACAGCAAAATCCTTGGTTAAGCATGTTAAACAGTTTTCCAGGTTTGTGTTTACGAAACAGAGCCACGTAGCTACACGTTATAGAGAGAACCTTCTTCACGTCTGTAGGAACAACATAGTACTACTTGCTGGCCAAGTAAAGCAGTTTGTACATGATACATTGTTATGCTGTCATTCAAGACGTAATATAGTAACTTGGCCGAATGTCCAAGTTGCAACAACACGGCCGGACCTCTGACAATTTAATTGTTTGGTTCACGTTTATAAACTTAGTATCTCAAGCCAAACGTTTTTTTTCACCATCCGAGCTTTTAAGTTCAACGTCATATGGATTCAACAGGTTTTACGCTACTGAAAATTAAACGTCTCACGTCCAATGTTTTCTTTTGGCATACGTACGGTATATGTTGCTTCACACAGGGAGTAGGGCCCTTGCACGGTTTGGTACCAGAGGCCCAAGAGCTTCGTCTCGAAGATTCAAAGTCATCTCTTGATACTCCAAATAGTTTGTGCATTAGTAAGGAAAGTAGTGTGCACCCAAGGGGGGACGTTTAGGAGGGTTCACCCCTCCCTTAGCAGCAACAAAAATGATTTCTGTTTGCGTCCACGAAAAAATAATAAAAATGTAACGTAAAATTAAAAGTGAACGGCGTACAGTTTATTACACCTCTGACAGACGACCATGAATTGCTATAATTTCTCCAGTGCCTTACTAGTATGTTGGGCACAAACACTGTAAATGTATAATCCCGGAATTGGCCTTGTAGAGACTATGATCTGAGACTAATATCCCACTATTCGTGTAGAAGCATGGTTCCTGAGTCCCCTAGCCAAGACTTATTTAACATTCGAGCTTCTTAAAAAAGTCCTCGGTGCCCCGTTGAAGGAAACTGCCAGGATTTACGGAGGATTCCGCTATTATATGTGACAAGGAAAATAAGGAATACTACGACAGAGGTTGCCTGGTTATTTTGATGATAAAGTCAAGATTATTTTCACTTGTTAATGTTGATGTATTGAGCCTAAATTTGGAAGTCTGTAGTGAGCATGACTGGTTTATCAACATGTCTTTTGGTTTTTCTAGTATACGAGAACATTTGTTCGTTTCGTCAGCACAAAAAACATCATAAAAATAAATACATACAGAGAATTAGCGTTCAGGGAAGTCGGGAGGGACAAGCAACTTTACCGGAAATTCGGTACCCAAAATGGAGAGTTAGTCGGAGAGACCTTGACTAGTCAGGAAAATATAGTGAACAGTTTTACTTTTCTCACAGAAAAGAGACTAGGTTGGTTGGCAAAGGAGACTATATCTTGCAAGACTTACACCCTCCAGTGGCGTAGCTACACCCAGGTCTAACCGGGCCTGTGCCCGAGTGAAATATTGCTGACAAATCTAACTCACATTTGGCAAAGTATAGAGCGCAGTCACTAAAAAGATTGAATATAATTATTCTGTTAGTATAAGTCCAAGTATTAGTTCAATTTCCACATAAATATTAAATATTTAGTAAATATTTAGTAATGTTCAAGCGTAAATATGGCGGCAAGGCAATTGTCGTTGCTCGATTGTTGTGAAATGAATCCGAATAAAAAGAGGACAGAAAGTGGTAACACCGAAGCCGAGTCAAGCAAGCAAGGGGTGATGGTGAGAAGCCAGAGGAAACACAGCACTAGTAACAGTTAGTACAAATGTTATTGGGCTCAAGTATGGCAAAATATCTTGAGGGGCGTATCCGCATGCCTTTACCTAGCAGCGTAATAACTAAAAAACTACCAGGAAATGTTGACACCTGTGCCCATGTTGTGCCCACGTAATATTTTCTTTCTGGCTACGCCACTGACACCCTCCCGATTAAAACGGTCACAGTACGGCACTAAACAAAGTTGAATGACATTTTTAGTTTATAACGGTTTGCTCTTAGCTTTTGCCAACACTGCGCATTAACTACCTTTTTTGGCTGACATAGATGAAACTTACCTCGTGCAGTACATGCATGAGCTACATAAAAAGGAAAAAATGAATAATTTAGTGAATTAACTCTCCGACATTTTTTTTTTTTTTTTTTTGGCTTTTCAGCCATTACAAATTAATAAAAATAGGGAAAAGGCACAATTTCAAATTGTTAGTTTTGACATTGTTAATGGTTGACCAAAAATCAAGCAAAAGGAGCCCCCGTTTCTGCTCCTCCCCCTACCCCCCCCCAAGGGGACAGCAAGTTCACGGGAGTAGAGTCTCTGCAGAGTCCCACCCACACAGGTCAACCCGGACAAGGGCTCCAAGATTCAGTATGTTTATCATTACCGGAATTGCCATTGCTTAATATTGAAGTTATACTGGCATAAGAGATTTCTATATATCAACTTAGCAGTTTGGGGTCAATCATTGACGATGACCTTGCAAAGGTTAGACTTTCAACGGGCAATATTGTCCAGTTAGGTCTCACTCTAACTGCTGGGGACAAATATCCACCAGCTCTTTCCTTCCTCTTCTATCCTTTAGGCATAACATGTGGTAGCTTAAAGTAAAACAGTTGCTGAAGAAATGTAATTGCAATTTGTTCAGCTTCATAAAGTTGTGAAATTGATGGATTAACAAACATTGGAAAGATTTACCCCACAATTTAGCAAGACCTTCTTGTTCAATTCATGAATTAACGAGGACATTTAAATGTACAAAAATTATAGTATTTGAGTATCACTGTGCTTTACTGTGCTTAACATACAGCAATTTTGCAGGACAACACGAACCAGAATATTGTCTAATCGTCAGGCTTAAAATCCCCATGCGATAAAGGCAGTGATCAAGGCCCTTGCTCAGCAAAAAAATGGCCTAGGAAAACCTAAGTTTGCCAGTGAGAGAATAAAACATGACCCTAATGACCTCTTACAAGATCCAGTCACTTTTCGACAATTGTACATATCTGATACTCGCTCTGAAGGATTCCGAGTGTCTGGGATTGAACGACCGGTAGGTCAATCTCCATAGGGATCACTCATCCCTTTGACAATGGCTAGTTCACGTAAATACTTACATCTTCTCTCTCTTCACATACAGCCTTATAGTCATCTAAGATCCTCAAAATGTTTTGCTTTAACTGCAAGTCAGAAGTGTTAACATTTAAAGAGATGACAGTAAGAAAATTCTAGTTACTGATAACTGTATAAAATAAAAACTTATAGACAGAGTGATATGTTTGCAGAGTTAATAAACAATCTAGAGGCCCCGTAAAGTAAGAACAAGATTAGGTAAGATTGAAGGTAGCTAAGGTGCAGCATAAAGTATGTAAAGAGAGGCAGACGTGAACTGGCCATCGTGCCATCACACCACAGAACGATGACTAACTATTGTTTCATGGTACGATGGCACAATGATCAGTCCAAGCCTGAAGAGAGGTATGGTGAGATGGAATAAGGTAAGGAAAAGTAAGTTAAGGAAAGGTGGGATGTGATGAGGTTAGTCAAGATAACGTTGGGTAAGTTTATGCAAGATAAGATGAGGTGAGGTAAGGTAAGGTAAGGCAACGTAAGGTTGCTACCCTAACTTCTCAACGAAGCTAGTCAAGAATATGCACGATATGGTACAAAATTCTTAACCCTTTAACGTCCATTGTCCGATAAATGGGACACCAGGGACTAAAATACGAATGGATGAATGAACAAAGCAAAGACAAAGAGAGAGCAGAAGACAAAAGAAACAAAAATCAGACGTTAAAGGGTGAAGCCAAGCCACTTGCCAAAGACCGTCTTGTACTGTTGGCCATGGTAGCAAGGGTTCCCAAGCCAAACAGCGATTTCTTTTCCAAACAACGACAGAAAAGGTAATATCAAAAATGGAGTACTGCGTAAGCAACCCTGAACGAAGAATTAAGAATTTATAAAAGCAGTATAGTCCCAAAAAAACAAGAGAACAAGTAGCTATAAGCACTCCATTTTTCATAGCGATTCCTTGTGTGCTTTTGTTGATCTCTATTCAGGTTGAAGTACATCCATGGATTTACTTGGATATCGTGCACAAAAATTAAGAAATAAAGCACAAAAAAGAAAACTGGTATAAGTTCAGGGGTAGGCTGACTGGGTCAGACCCGAAGTCTCTCGTCAAAAAGGGGACCCTGCAAAGCTGTTAACATGTTTAAAGAAGAAACAAACAGGTAAAACATAGAAAGGAATTAAGGCCCATGTAAATATTTCTCTGGCGAGTGTTTATTTTTAAGCTGCCTTGACATCTATATTACGAGTTCCAAAGACAAGATAGTTCACCTCAGTTCGGAATTAAACTTCAGGTGAATGTTCTTTTGCTGTTTTCATATTTCTCAGGAAATTTCTTGGGAAAATAACGTTGTATTGGTATTTGACCAAGGAGCCTGCACGCCCTAAATGCGCCCCTGTATACTTTTTTGTGACAGTAACATCTTAACACAAGAATTGACAACATATATACCCGAATATAAGGAAATCTAGGAGTGTGAGTAATAAAGGAATAACCTCCATTATTTAAGATCTAACTGAGATAAATAGCTAAAATACGACTTCCGAATTTCAGGTGGGTGTATCGAACCCACAACTCTGGCAAACTACTGAGCCACCATGAGCATTGCCTGGGGCCTGACATCATGTTCCGTGTATACGGTGGAATATAATGCCTGCAAATGAATTGGGTATATTATGAATAGTGCTGCCATTATTTTTAAAGAGAGTTTCATTTTCATTGTCAGCTGCAAAAGCACTGTCCACGGAAAATTGTTCTTCACTGTGTTGCGGTTGATTTGCGCAGGACCTAGGCACATATTACCTCTTACCTTACTTCCCGGCATTGCTAAAGCCTCTTCTTCGAGTTCATCAATGTAATCCTAAAAGAATCATATTTACCAAAATAATGCTAAGAATCGTGATTATAATACATACATTTGCAATAAGAAAGAACGATCAATTCTTAATTTTGTATGCTTTTTTCAGCTTCTAAGCCTAATCCTTCCAAACAGTTAGAAATAGATTTTTGAGACTCGTCCCGACTGAGGTAGTAAACTCACCCTATATACGTGAGCTGTGTCCTCTAGCATTGTTTCGTAATCGTCAACAATCTGTAATTAAAAGTTCACGATGAAGGTTCAATTAAGTACAGCTTTAGCTCAACAACACTTCAGTAATGGAAGCAATAATAGCTTTTTCAATTAACGCACTTGTTACAAATAAAATACAGTATAACAATTTTAACTGTAACCAAGTCACAGTTTCAGTAATTTACTTTATAAATTACCAGAAACTGCAGACGATACACGGACGTTTGATAAGCTCATATAACAGCAGTAGAGTAACTATAACATTTGTAGTACGGGGGACCTTGACGGTGCCTCAAGAAATTTTAGTGGGGGGGGCTAATATCTACTATAGATTTGAGGGAACATCTCTTAAATCCTTAAATGTCATCTTAGTTGCATACTTGTAATTGAGGAAACGTGCAAGTTTATAAAGGTTGATGATTACAATACTTTATAAGCTGGGATGGTCCAGTAGTTTTGAGGAGGACGGCGGGCACCCCAGTCCTTTCCGGCAGTTACACCACTCTATCTCAGAAAACGACTTCTAAGCTCCAGCTGGGTAACGAAACCACCAACCTTCAACCATCGAGCTACCGAGACTCAGATGGCAAGCTCAGGTGCAAGTTGCACCATAGCAATGATGTGGAATGAGATGAATGTGTACACAATCTACATGTGGGAAGTAGGTAATATCGGGGACGCCATATGAACGTCTTTAATTACTTAATTATCGAGTGTGAGGCCTGTAAGTATTTACCTGAGGTTTCCGTACAGACTAAGTCACGAAAGAGCGAGGTTTGTGCGGAAAAACCCGAACTTTTTAAGGAACCTTTTAACAAACTTTTTAGTTCGAAAGTGAGCGGCGTAGGTTTACTTGTTTGTTTTTTCTTATTATTTCGTGGTTTTTTTTGTATATATTCATCTAGTTTTCTGCTTAAAATTGTTGAGGAGATTTTTTGGTAGATTTTTTTTTTATTTTTTATCATTATTTATTGTAAATCTTTTGTGAAACGTACCTAAATCTGGTTTGTCTTCAAATCAGCTCGGAAATTTTCCAGCCAAAGCGAGCGTCATTTTGCGTACAAACCGGATAGCAAGCTCAGCCACGTAATATCATATTTAACAAAGCTTCAAAAACTCATGGACAGTTCATGAAGCAAATACAAAGGAAAGTCAATAAACACTCTTTTCTCCTCAAATTTTTGCACCTCAGAAAAGACTAATTTTCCAGCTTCCTTCGCGAGTTTAATAGCATATTGAGAGCTTCGTTTTTAAATTCATTTAAAAAACTCGCTGTATGTGCTTTATCAAATCTAAAACATTTGGCAATTGCCTCGTGTTTTAAATTTAATAAAGCACTCCTGCTCACTTTAAATATTACTCGTCATAATTTGCTTTATGCTTAAAACAAAATGCTATTCCTGGTGAAAAGAATATTTTCTCAAATAACTAGCAGCACAATTGTGTTAAGGATAACCGTGATGTATTGAAATTATATAACGACTAAAATTATAGAACGTCATTTTCAGTGAAATGTCCATTGCTGTTCATTAAAGTCCAACTTCATGCAAATAAATTCATTCAATATAAGAATAATTTAAAACAATAAAGCATTAGAAAACGATGGAATAACATTTGCATGACTATTGTAGAAATTACATTTAATTATTCGCGTATGATGTGTTTTTTCTCTTTCTTCGACAACTGTAAATAAAAACTACTATTTTGTCAGGGCGAATTGTAAGAAAATTTCAACAGTGCACAATCAAAAGTGCGTATCAAGATTGGCAAGAAAAGAAATGATAATCTGACACTGCCGAAGTCAACTGAAAAATGATGACTCGAGCGGGATTTGAACTCGCAGGAAGAGCGGTCGACCGGTATCCCGAAGGTGCGAGTTCAAATCCCGCTTGAGTCAACATTTTTCAGTTGACTTCGGCAGTGTCAGACTGTCATGAAAAGTTTCTTTTCGTGTATATCTCTGAGGATGATTCTGAAATGACAGGCATGCGTACATTTGCATTCCCACCACGCCTTATTTCTGGAGCGTGGTGGCAAATATTTTAGCATGTATTATCAAAATAATCTAAGGTCGAAAATCATCTTAAAACACATTCAATATAAAAATCACGAGATTTATCAAACTATCTTGTTTGACTGAACTGATACAGCCAATAAAGTTGATGGAGTTAATTTAGCTCGAAGATTATCCAACGCCTAAACGAACATAATTAGTTATCAAACAGCCGCTCAACTCCCTAACCGCTAATAAATCTTTAAAGGACAACCATACTGAATTGACTGAATGTCATTCACTTCTCAATTTTTTGTCATTTATCGTATTTTTAAATAAAATTGTTGTCCTCGAATGTACTGTTGTATTGACGACCACATCCTTTCTTTCTATTTTTTTCTTTTCTTTTTTTTAAATACTTTATTGAATAATAAAGCACGACTTTTCGTGTCACTCTTTGCATGAGAATATCTCCTAGTCTCAGTCAAAGTTGGCTTTTAAATACACTGTACATCTCAGCCGGATGATGTGTTTAATACTTTCTTTAAAAAACAAAATGAACAACAAAAACCATATAATTAAAAAGGAATAGTGGTTAGATTCTACCCTCGGAAGGATCCGATCCCGAGATCGGGGACGGTCAAAGTGTGAGAAAGTTTCTCTGGGGCCTTAAACTTCCAAGGAAAATTCTAAGAGTAAAGCTCCGCAAAGTATACCCAAAAGTTATATAGTTAAAATAATATAGTTAATCTCGCTATAACTGCAAAACATATTATAATGATCACTTATTATAGCTGAGTGTAAGGTCTGTACGGCAAAGTATTTGGATAAGGTTTTCTGTCCGAGTGAATATAAATTATACGGCTTTTGATTTTTCGTTTACTTCTTTTAACACTCCTTTTGTTTTGCGAAGAAGCTTTCAAGTTTACTTGCTTATACCATTGATTTCTGGTTTTTGTATCCATTCGTCCAGTTTTCTACTTAAATCATTGCCGAAAAAATGAAACTACAGAGTCGCATTTGCTTGTCATCAGATCAATGTACTTGGGAAACGTTTCCGCCCATACTTCCAGGGTATATGGAAAACTTCTTGAAAGGTTTAGCAGCCAATCAGTTCGTGTCATTTTTCGCATAAACCGGATAAGGAGCTCTGACATACAATGCGTTATTTCTAATTTAACTTAGAGATCGTGTGCCTGAACTGACCAATCCCAAGCCAGACAAAAACATAAAAACTACACATGTACTAATAAAAGTTGAAAAAACATCTTATTTGTAAACATGAACCTGGCAAACTATATATACACGTGCTTGCACGATTTATTACGTTACGAAGCATACTCCGAATAGTGACATCTTGGAACTCAAGATTTGAGAAAAACAAGACGAGACCAGGTAATTCAGTGATATTTCGAATTTATTTCAAATTCACTTTCAGACTAAAATGAATTTGAAATAAATTCGAAATATCACTGAATTACCTGGTCTCGTCTTGTTTTTCTCAAATCTTGAGTTCCAAGATGTCACTATTCGGAGTATGCTTCGTTTTATACTTTCTCAAGTTATCGAGAGGCAATGGATTATTACGTTACAGACTAGAATGTTTAATACCAGAAAACCTGAATACAGGTAAAAATAAATTGCTAACATAAAAATCACACAATTTACGATGATGTCGGAAAGCGAAAAGCTGATTTAGTAGCACTCGTCATTTTTAATTCTTTCACGGTAGAATGAGACTTCTATCAATTTTACTCTAGCCAACGCCATAGGATTTTACTTCTCAAAGGGGGAGCTCCCACCGGAAGAATTAAACTGGCAAGTTCAACCATTGCAATCCTCGTAAGGCTATCACAAAAACGCTACTTACCCTCGAAATTCGATCCCGTATTTCACCAATAGCTTCGCTAAAACGCTCCTGTTCTCTGCCCATTCCTCTTGCATTTAGCATCAAAAGAGTTTCGTCAACTGTCGGGTCAAATTCATCACCGTAGATAGAAAATCCTGCAGGAATCATGTCAAGTTCTACACTAGCATGACGCGATTTTGGCCTGCCAGTTCGAAAGTTACCTTTAGTTTTCTTTTCGTACTTTCGAGGCATAACGGCAATACTTGTCTATTACGTGTATTAATCAATTCGTCGCAATTTTCACAACAACAATGTTCAACTAACTTGGTTGATCAGACGCCCTGACGAGCTTTCAATGTGACGTTAGGTAATTAGCATTCAATTTTGACGTAAGGAAATCAGAATTTAATTACCGGTTTTCAGATAATTGACATATTCGGTGCTTGCAGTGTGTAGTCAACACTAATAAAAAAAAAACTTGATTCATAGCTCTAACGGGCCAAGCATGTTTCGAATTTCGTCCTGATTACCCATTGCCTTTCCAATTTCAGTGCGTGTCCCCAAAGGAAATATGCCTAGTTATTGATGAGCTAAGGAGTCAAAAGCGTTCGGCCATAACAACATTCTGATGATTATTATAAGAAAAAAGTAAAAGATAAAAAAACGAAAAGGACTCAAAGCTATTCAGTAAGAGGACGTCGGGAAACCTACTTTCAAGACCCGTTTTGCGACTATTACGGCAGACCTACACTGCATGATTGTCGCATACAATATAAGTCCTCGCGTATGCAATGTTGTCTCATGCATGATCATGAGCAGAAGTTCAGCAAGTGATTGGGTCGCTAGCGTTGCAATAAGATATTGTGAAGACTCTATAGGGTTAATCGTATACGTTAGAACGAACAATTGCGAGATACAATGCAATTGTGGAAAAGGAGCCTTACGAAGGTCAAATAAACCCGATCACCGCGAAAGCCAGGGAAACTCTAATACAAAAATTACAGCAATCACTACGTTTATCGTAACTAGAATGGTTTGGAATATTATCCATAACATGTGGACAATAAAATGGGGTATATTTATATTTCAGTAAAAGAGAAAATATGAGTAAAGGCGAGCTAAATTGTGAACAAGCTTCAAGACGAGATTTTCAGTTGACGGACATCTGCAACGGACACCGTCGCATCCTACACAATTTATGAAGTAGAGTGTTAAAACACACGAGACTACTGTATTTACAAAACATTTATCCACGATAATTACCTGCTGATCTAATATCTTAATAATGCAATTTGCTGATACTTGCAAATAAATTGAAGAATATCGGTGGCAATATGTATGATAGCTAAACATAAACTAAACTAGAAATACGTGCACGCAACAACCCCTCGCCCACCCTTCCAATATGTCTCTCGAGAATCCAAGTAAGAATGATAATTTTTCAAAATTCTCAAAAAGATAAATCCTCCTGACTATAACTGGAAGAGGACATGCAATAAAAAAAAATCCACACAGAATTTGGCTGCAAATAAACAACAATCCAAACTGGAAATTATTTTATATTTAAACTGCTTATAGTCATATTTACGTTTAAAATTTCAATTCTGCTTTATTAAAACAAAAAGTTCGGTGAGAATAACGTTCAACGGCTTAACAAATGGTAAGATGTCCATCCTTACAATTAAATTATTAAACAACGAATGATAGGATCAATACCCTGAATTATTTGCGGGTTTATGGTAATTCGTGTCGTTTTCCAATTAGACTTCTCATTCATTTTGCCTTAAAGAAAGATTGTTTTATTAGATGACCAGACTTTTCGTCCTAAAAGTGGAGCATTCTCATAGGTTATCAAACGGATACCGGCATTACGGACAGCTCATGATTGAATATTTTTCTGACATCTTTTTTGACTTAAAAAATTGATAAATTATACGTTACCTCAAAGTTGGTTACAAATGTCTTTAAGATCTGCTATGATAAGGATTCATGCAAAGTATTCATCCGGAAGTACAAGACTTTAGTGACGAAGATGAAACGAATTACGAAATCGACGAAGTAAACAAAGAAAACATGAACGAGTTCTGCAGTTTTATCGCTGACCAAAAATCGGAAAATACAAAACATAAAACAAAATACGACAAGCAAACCTTGTGCAAAGTAAAAGACGTACTTTTTCCAAGGCAAAACATCAATAAAAAAGAAAAATGGCGTATAAACCTGCAACTCTTGCGTATTTTCAACTAAGCATTCAGTGGCACCTCAACACAAAGGGTTCAACGGTAAATTTACTCACATGCGACTTTAAACTTTCCTGAGAGGTTTTAAAATCCTGATGAAAGCATTACCGGTCGAATACGGTAAAGGTCATCATGCACAAATCACTCTTGAAGTGAGAAAGACTGAAGCGGACAACTGCTTTGCCGAAGGATAATTTGGTTACCAAAAACAAGTAGCTTTGCAGCGAGTTACCTGGTGGTTGTTTACCTTGTATTTTTGTTTCGAGCCAAAAATACATCCTAATGCCTTCAACGGGGTGACATTTGATAGCGAAAAAAATCCTGATTGAGGCAATGAAATCTTTGTGTCGAAAGCGGAAAAAGCATCCAAAGACTGTCATGGCCTGGACAACTCTCCTGGATGACGAGTGTTCTATCCCACTTCTCAAACAATTGACCATGAACACTGTCCGGTTAAATACTGCAAAATGTTCAAAAATAATCGTCCTACAGAGATGAATGAACCAGAATCTTCATTCTACTTTACCAATAAACACCAGCAAAATCCAGGCGGTAATATTTCGTACAAGAAGTCTCTCTTAGGGAAGAATGAAGTCGGGAAGCTACTTTTGAAAGCTGCTCAAAACCATTCCGTTCGCAGAACTTGTACTTCAAAACTACTCGATTCAGACGTACCTGTGATTGTGCAGTTCAGGTAAGTGGTTACCTGAACGTGAAAAGTCCCAAGATTTATACTAATCGACATCTATTCAACTTCAGCAAAGAATGTCGTTTTAATACAGTTAGTCGCTTAGCAAATGTCCTGACAGCAAGCGAGTTCCCGTACGTCTTTTGTTGATATAAATCAGAAAGAACCAAGACAAAGCGTTGCTGCAAAAAGTGAACAGTTGGCAAATGCATATTCCAAGGAGCTAACTTTGAGAACTGCTCTGTCAAGTCATAAATTGTCCAGTTACTGAGGTGGCGAAACCAGCCGCAAGCACCAAGAAAGCTATTTTCTTTGCCGGTCTTAAATTATTTACTGGCTTCAGTGTTCAAATAATGTAAACAACTTGCGAGAAATCCATACAAAGGAAAAAAGAACGAGACCAAATCGATTTGCTTCAATACGGTACCTAAGTACGGTTTGTTCAACAACATACCAGTCCCCGAGCTGGCACACGGCATTTTTGAGTGACCAGAACCCATGGATATATATATATATATATATATATATATATAT
This sequence comes from Heliopora coerulea, assembly GCA_030142905.1. Lineage (NCBI taxonomy): Eukaryota > Metazoa > Cnidaria > Anthozoa > Scleralcyonacea > Helioporidae > Heliopora > Heliopora coerulea. The sequence goes on from JASJOG010000023.1 coordinate 623,102, forward strand.
ATATATATAAAGATACATACACAAAGCGAAAATTTTTCTCCCTAGTAACCACGCGTGTAACAGGACTCCACGCACGTCAAGATTAGTACCCTCGCACCGCGCTTCGCGCGGTGGGCGAGGGGACTAGCTAGAATGTATTTACTTTGGAAATATCTAGCATACCTATTTGTGAAAGGACCAACGAAGGAATGAAAGTCAGAATTCCTTATAGCTCGCACAGCACTTATAATAGTCATATATGTAGATGACAAAATTGATTGCAAAAGATAATGTCTGGATAAAAACTAAAGAATAATATAGAGAGAATCTGATTTCAAAATAATATTTTTGGTTTTTCAACATTAACTGCAAGTTTATTAAGTGTCATTGAAATACTGTATAATTCCGAAAGTAACGGCCCGCGAAATTAGCGGACTTTCGAAACTAACGTCAGAGTTGCGATGCATCTGAGATTTTTCGAAAGTGACAGTCCCCCTGAAAGTAGGGGTCCCGGCAAAAGTAGCTACCCCTAAAAAAGGAGTTGCCCATAAGTCATCTTGCTATTTTGAACTCAAAGGCAAAGAAGACAACTAAACGTAAAGATTCAATACTTCAGTGTTCATCAACAAACGGCTGGAATTGTCCAATAGCAACATGGAAGACGATTCTTGGAGGCTTTCTTGAAGAAGGATTAAAATAAATGTGTTTGGATAGCACTTCTTCGAAAAGTGGCTTTCTTAAGGCTCATTTTTAATACAATATAAAAAAACTTCTTTGTCAACCATTTGTTAGGCAAATATAGATTTTTAATCTGATGATATGATTGTAAAGCGCTAAGGGACTTTCGGATATTGGCGCTATATAAAAAGTTTCATTATTATTATTATCATTATTATATATACGTGCAATTTTGTTTGTTACGATTGTCATCCTGATGTAAGCAACAAATCCATGAGAGCCTATACTGCAAGATATTCGGTTATGATTCACTCCATTTTGTCAAAATTGTCTTCGATGTTTTCGTCGGCTTAGTCTCGTACACCAATCGCAAAGTACAAAATCGCGAGTACAAAAGAGCCTTTCAAAAAAAAAGTCAGTTTGGAATAAAACGATATGTATTTTCCCGATTAAATGTATTACCACTTTCATAATAGCGTATTAACCTATTTCAACCATCCGAAAAAAACGAATCCCCAAAATTAGCGGCCCTCAATAGTTCCTAAATCCGAGAGGAACAGGGCAATTACTTTCGGAATTCTAAGGTATCAAAATTATGCAATTCTTCATATATTTCTCGCTCAACATTGTTTTTGTCAGAATGTGAATAAAAACGCTAGTCTCGTTAGCGAAAATTTTTAAATCAGTCAGTTTATAGGAATTCGGAAGATCATTTTTACATAAAATGAAAAAGCAAAGGGTCTAAAGGAAGGCTGAGGAACGCCGCATTTTATGTTTACTTATGAGGACGAAGTCCGGTTAAATTGAACAAAATGTTTACGGCATTGAAAACAGCTTTTGATTCAATTCAGGTCTAAAGCAAAGATAACATAATGTTCCAAATTAATCAACAAAATTTCATGAATATACCAAAAGCTTTACAAAGATCTAACAAGTCACTTGTAACTAGGTCATTACAGCCAATGGCCGATGTTAAGTTGGTAACCAGGCGAACTGTTGAATAAAAATCCCTGTCAGAGCACATATCTACCGTACGTTATCGTACCTAATGTTCATCCCTGGACAAATCCCTCCGGAGAAACACCCCAGCGAAGTTCGACTGCACATGACAAAATCACGCAGCGCATTCAGCTACGACTACACAACCAGTTTCTGTCAGCTACTGTAGTTGAACTGTGCTTTTGAAGTTGAAGCTGTGCACTGTGAACCACGTTTCTGTGTTTTTTGTATAGAAAGTGCCAGGTGAAGGTCCACCCATGCAAGCGTTTGAACATTGTTGTACAACACTGGCCTACACATGTTCGTCCGGCAATGTAAGTTGCATTGTTTAATACCACTAAAACGCTTTTTCCTCGCGCTTTGCTCTACAAATGACAAGGGGCAATAAACTTTTCATCGCAAACACGATTCCGTTTTTTACAGTTCATAATGTTAAAAAACTTTTATTTTCCTAGATTGAGCAGCGTTTTCCTTATTGAATTTTAATCCATGCTAAAGAGTTCTCGATGAATGTCTGTTATTTGATTGACTTCAATGAAGTTTACTTGAACTGAACAAATAGATGTTAATTTGCTTTTGGCATTCATGAAATTTGAAATATCTCACTGTAATTTTAAGAACATTTATTTTTTCACGATTCTCTCAAATGAATATAATTTTCCCTTAATTATGCATCAAATTTACTTATAGCAAATCAAACAGTTATTATGATCGGGAGCTTAAGGATTCTAACACCTTTCTTTGCATGAATTGGACTGACCTCTATAATATACCTGGAATGCTAATTCAGCTCAAAGTGTCCGAAAAAAGGTGGTGTCAGCAGAGGTTCTTTTTCTCATGATAGCGACCGCTGACATACGACTTAAAACTGAATTGCTTTAGGAATGAAGGTTTGTTTGGGAAACGATTTTGTACGCTGATTTTGCTGCGTATTACCTGCTTTGCATAACGTTGAACTTTTCTCAGTTTCAACCTCGCTTAACACTGTAGTATTTTGAGTACGGGACGGCAAATTTCGGGCACGGCACGACTAATTTGCCGGGCCGAGGCCTGCAAGAGAGGTGTTCGGCATGGCTAAATTTTCAGGTACGGGTACCAAATTTTAAAAAGTCCGCACCGTTTACACTGTGAAAATCACCTGTGCCATGCTAGAAATAGCGGAACCCGTGCCAAGATTTTAGCCATCCCGTGCCCAAAATGTTAACAGTGTAAACGGAGTTTTGACGTCCAGATTGGGGTCGATTACCGAGCTACTCACACATGATCCATTTGACACTGTGGTAAGTTTACCTGACACTAAGAAAGAAGAACAACGAACTTGAAGTTTATTCTCTAACCTTTTTCACTTAGCCTTCTCTCAAGTCTTGATGTTGACACATTTTTACCCGTTGCTTACCCAGAATGTTTTATTACGTCAAATGAACACCTTGTTTTTGTGATCTCTTTATGTGGGAAACAATAGTTCCGACTAATTCGATGAAACAAGAAAAAAGTCAGCATGGAGACCGGAAGTAAAGCACGTGAAAAATAGAGACAACGGGGTTTTTGAATTTTGTTAAAAAAAAATTACAAAGTGGCTTCCAAAAGTTCTTTTGTGGGTAGTTACGAAAAAAAAACCCTACAACCAGAAGATTAAAATTATTTATCAATACGAACAGTGTAACTTTCACAAAAGAGCCTTCTGTCCAGGTATCATACAGTAAATAGTTTTATTTCTTAGATATCAGTAGTATCCGTCATGACAAAAAGGACCTCTGCTGACGTCATCTTTTTTTTCACCCACTCACTCTAAGTCATTGCATACGACGACCAGCAGTCCCAGGTACATTATATAAGCCAGTGAATTGCACAGGTTGCTCATCATTACCAGTCGAAAGCCCATATAACCCAAGAAATAGTTACTTCGTGCGACTAAGAGGCTGATCAGATGGAGCGAGCCAGCCCGGCTAACTGAACTGACCTTTTTCTGTGCGAAGATATCAGTAAATAATAGTTAACAGGGCGAAGCTTGCTTTGCTCATTTACGGCGCGTGCGCGGTGTCGTAGCCGAGCGAGCCCGGCTCAGGGTGATCGTATGGGAAAAAGTCAGCCCGGTGAAGCGGGTTCCCGTTGATGCTAGCCGGGATCTCGGTAAAGTGGGCTGGTTTGCTTACAGTATGATCACAGAAACTATTTATAGAAGATTAACTTGAATACAATTCGAACAACTGTAATACAACTGTAGCAGGAAAAGCAAATCAAACCTTGGGCGAATTCCGCTTATAAACCTATAAACGCTCTTGCGAAATACAAAATGAATAAAAACAAATGCAACACAGCAAAATAATTTTAATTCAATCCGTGAGTAAATAATCACACCCTTGAAGGATACAACATCTGCAAAGGAAACAAAACAGAACAATAAATCGCAATTCATATGGACATCTATAAAACATGTAGCCTGGATTCTTCGCACATAGCCTTGTACTGTACCTATTCCGACAGTAAAACACTTTCTTAGCTTTTGGTTTTGTGTACTGTAATGCATAATTGAAAGTGTTATATCAATCACCCACTGTACTAAATAGGGAACGTAAAAATGGCGGACATGACGCGATTTTGGACACCTATTTCAGTGCCTCACAAGATTTTACAGAACGTGACGTTCACCCCCGCGCGGCACTTACAAAACAATGTCACCTAAAGGAATTCCATCAACTCACGGACGTGAACAACCAGTTATAGACCATATACTTCGTAATAATGTGAATGTACCGCAAGGACTATGACTAACGTTCAAAACAGTGCCGAGACTTGACATTAAGACGATTAAGAAAGAGACCAAAAATGCTGGCTAAAATACCTACATGCAGCAATTTTATTCTTCACTTTTTGATTGATAGTGGGCCTTCCATCCACAATAGAGTTCAGTGCATAAGATTGTTCAATCGAGTTAGAAGGGCAAACAGCACTTGGTCTGACATTCTCGATCCTAAGGTACATGACTTGCTAGGACCGTCAAACGGTTTTGGAAATCAGCTAAGAACTTGACTACTTCGATTAATGAATAAAATAAATGATGGACAAATGAAATGACACCTGATTTTGTATCGGAATTTAATTACTACGACCAATCGCGGTACCGCTACACCTCCAATACTTTTCACTTGCGTTTCATATGTACGATTATGTTTTGCGGAAAAAAGTTGGCGGTTAAATATTTGTTAAATATTTATGAAATATTCTGTTTATGTTACCCCGAGGATGACTCTGACATATGCTCTCATGCTTGTACCATAAGCTGTAACTTCTTAAGTTGTGCTCACAACTTTTAAGCCAGAGCAGTACCGAACTATGTCTGATTGTTCACCAGGTTGCGCTGGGAATTTGTTCGTTCGACTACTCGTAACATTTTCTAATAACAAGCTCACACTGCCATTTCTTGTATAAAGAATATTCTACCAAACTCTAAACTACATAAAGTAAGCAATTTGTTTTCAGGCGGCATACTTTACTGTAAAAATTACATTTTATGAATAGAAAGTGAAAGAATTTGGAACGACGTGGGTTTCCAAAGTACATATAAAACGTCGACTGTTCAGTCGGCAACAAATTCTTAAGTGGTTACCACTGTTGACATGTCCCGTTCATTGATAAAATATACTAAATCTACAATCAGATATCGTTCATACAGTACATTCACATTGCGCATGTGAGCGTGCGAATTTGTGTGTATTTGGATAATGTGTTCTAATCATTAGTAATATTGTTCGGCTTCCAATGTTCGAAACGCTAAGCTAGCGATTCGTGTGTCCTCAGGGTTCGTACTAAATTGGAAAATACAATTTTATAACTTTTTAATAAATTTTTTATTACGTTATATGCACAATTTTTTATTACGTTATATGCATTTTTCGCGCGCACTAATTCTTGTTCCCAGGCCACTGACCTCTGTAGGCGTCACATGATCGTACCAAAAGCAAAATCAGTCATACGAGAAAAGGGTTGGCTTTCAGAAATCGGAGACGCGGTTTCTTAAGTTAATATCTGAAAGTTTATAATAAAATTTTTTGACTATTTTATGACTCTGAAACAAAATTCCCTGGGGTTTTTTTATGATTTTTATGGCCGTTATACTAAATTTTTTAAAATTTCTGGTACTTTTTATGAATTATGACCCGTAAGAACCCTATTCCTTTTACGCTTTTCTGCAGTCTCGCAACATAACGCGTTTTAACTCAATATCCATGGATGGGGAACTGTAGTGTTAGAAATTTCTTAACCACTCACCACTCTAACGGTTGCTCCAAAGCATTTTGGAGGTAGGTTGTGTCTGAATTTAGCTCTCACCACACCACTGTTTCCATGAGGTCTGGTAACTTTGCCCCAGATAACACGAATTTTACTCGCCGGTCTCTTCCCTTTTGCTTCCCTTTTTTTGTGAGCCCTGTACACATAGGCAACACGTTTGCCAAGATAGAAATCTGTCTCTTTCTTATCATTCACTCCTTCAATTTTGAGTAATGATGTGTTGGGGTCCTGGGTTCGCAAGCTACGTTTGTATCCCAAGACGATGCCCTTTGTATATAACCTGTGGAGCAGAAACAATTCTGTGTTAAGAAAACATGAAAATTTCTTCTTACTATTCATTTTCCAATTCAAGATATTATTTGGAAAAAAAATTATATATACCCATACAAGCCAGTACTATATGTACAAGCCAGCACAATATATACTACCATGAATGTGCACTGATAATTCCAATTATTTGACATTATATGTCAATAATACTTACAGTACAATTGTTTAACCTGTTCATTGCCTGACATGTACAGTACATATGCATCTTGGCTGTTATTGAAAGACTTAGCACATATCATTGGCAAAAACTCCAATGTAGTAAGTGCCCTCTTTTGATACTCTATTTTTATAATGAAAAATGTGGTAACTGATTAAATTTTCCAAACATCCACGACTATGATTAGGAAACTTATACATACAATCACATTACTAAATCAAAATATAACATTTTGACCACAACCTGTCGTCCAAAATTTTGCCAAAAATATGTGATTTGTGTTCCAAAAAAAAACCTCTACAGATACAAGTGATCTTAGAACTAATCTATTACTATGGTAACAACATTCAGATATAGGGCCTAAAAATTTAAATTTTACATCAGTAGTAACAAATTGCTAGCAAGAAAATTCTCACTAGATGCAAGAACAAAACTAGCACAACCAAGCTAATACATTATACATATATGCCTAAACTTATTATTACCTACTATATAACTTATTTTCTCTCAAATAAATGACCCTGTGACATATAGAGAATCTAATCTATATGTATGTATTACAAAACAATTCCAAAATATCTCAAGAACAAAGTAATATAATTATGGAAGAGCCATTCTTTCCAATAAAATAAACTTAATTTGCAGTTCCTGTTTGTTTTGTGAGAAAATTCAAATAAGAAGTCCAAGATAGCAAAGATGTATGGGTATTTGCAACAAAAAGCAGCATGGGAACAAGAATTGACTTACCGAACAGGCTGTGACATGACTCTGGATGAATAAAGTCCACAAGGAACTGTTTCCTAGAGTAACGAGATTGGACACCTCAGAACAGAAAACATTACCAGCTGATACTATGATCCATTCTGTCTTATCTTATAACTCAAAAACTGAGTTTACGAGGTGTTTGTTAGAGTATGTCTCTTGATTTACACCTCAGAAAGCCAACTAAATCTTGAAATCTCACAAGGCTGTCGTGATGAAAGTACAAAATAACAATTGGTGGAAATACCAATGAAACAGTTGATGGTAGATGTAACATTTTGTTGCTGAACATGAAATATAAGCACAAGGACTACTGAAGTTCATTATTAAGTAACACTTATCAATAAAATGTGAATATTTCAATATTTTTATTTAAAAAATTATATCCATATGAATGGAAAAATTGAAATGCTTTCATCAATTTTGCATACCCCTGACAAAACAAATCTACAAGTTTGACATTTGAATATCAATGGTTCACAATCAATCCCTTGAGATTCAAAAGACAATGATATGGCAGCCATACAGGCACCACATACAACAGCAGTAAATGAGACTTTTTTACAACACTCTTAAGTTCTACCAACATGCCCTCCACAACATCACTTGCAAACCATTTAGCGCAGGCAATCAATTCATAAGGGGCAGCATTGACAGGTAAAAACACCAAAGCAATGTTAGTGGTAATCGCATATTTAAATTAAAAAAGAAATAAATAATATAAATCATATAGAACATAATCACATTTCACTAATATTCCTTCTTATTAACATTCAGACCCCCACTAGCAGAAGCAGTCGTGGTTGCCGATGAGTGTTAAAACCATGGCCATGCACAGAATGTTTTTTGGGGGGCGGTTGGTCACATCCTGAATAAACTTTCCAGAAATACGATGACACACAAATCTTTGAACTTTTCGTCCTGCTTTTTCTAGGTTCATTAAGATTAGAGCATTTTCTGAGCCAGAAGTTGATCACCTCTGACTGTTAAAAGCTCTAGTAAAATGTTTACGTATTGTTTCATACCAACTATGTACCAAAGATGAATATTTTGGTAGTAACAGCCTTTCTATTACGAGAAAAATATCATAAACTCTCATCGCTTTTGGGAGGAGACTTTTATGGGGATTCGCTAAATATCATAATTTCTACAAACGAACACTTATCTAAACCCGATGGACAAAATCAAAAGAGATTCGCTCAAGATTTAAAGTACTCACTATCGACTCTTACGTCTTTCTACACCAGATGCACAAACGAAAGAAAGAAAATAAATAGCATATGCAACAAAACGGGCCAGCGGCAATCATTTTTGGAGCGCCTAGGCTAGAGAAGTTTGGTAACTAGCAAAGTTGGCATGGCGACCATAGTGGGACAGTTTTGGAACAGTACATATCCATAAATAAAAATCGATTGTGACGGGTTATTTATGATTTTTATCGAGCGAAATAACACCATTCTGGATTTAAAAGATGGCTTCTTCGATTTCGAATGTTCATCGTACAAGATCCTTAGTAAACAACTATGAAATATCACTTCTGGAAACAAGTCACTGGAGCATGGAACCGAGCAAAGATCGACTTCAAAAATCTTTCAAGATCTTTGATGAAATCATTCCAACGCTAGGACAATATCAAAGAGTGATGAAATTGATTCGAGATGACATATACGAGGCCGTATTTAGCCGGGAATACACGGTTGCTGTTGAGTCGGACCAGTTAGGTACTGACAGCGAAACAGGAATTGAGAAACGGGCTTCTATCGAGCGAGTTCCTCACTTTGTAATTCTCAACAACATGATCGATGAAAGAAATAAACGAGCAGAGGATGCGGAACAGAAAGTAGAAAAACTAGAGGTTGTTATCGAAGAGCTAAATGTAGAAATCAAACAATTAAATGAGCAAATTGATTCGCTGGAAGCTGATATCGAGACACAAAAGAAGCAAATTGAAAATCTCAAGGCGGACGTAATCAACAGAGAACAAGAGAACAGTCGACTCACCAAAGAACTTCAGGCTCGACAGCAGGACATGATCACAAGGACGAAAACATTGGAATATTCCCTGGAAACTGTCAATGGAGAACTTGCACTGGAGAAGAACAAAGTACTGGAGTTAACTCGTTTTAAGAAATGCCATGATAATGTGCAAGACAATTTCGTGGACCCTTCTGCTTTTTCAACGAATCCCCAGAGAGCGTTTTCTGCCAAAGAGCAGAAACTGCGCAAAGACATTACCGAAGGGAAGACATTGGAAAAACAGCTTTTGAAATTAAAGAACACTTGCATTGACGAATTTGATGAATATCTTGAAAAACAAACTTTAGAGGAAAGGGAGAATTTTAGCGCAAACAGAGAACGCGGTCAAAAGATGCGAAATGGCATTTCCTTCGAAGAACAAAAAACGGAAGACCGCCAAAGACGCGAAGCTGCGTTCACAAATATGATTGCCAACATAGAGGATGAACTTAAACAAAACGAACTGCATCTTTCCATTTTAGAGTCAGAATTGGAGAAACTTAATGAAATCAAAAGAGAACCCCAAACAAAAGCGAAAATCGTTCAGTCTTCTGAATGTCCCAGAGAATTACGAAAACATGTCCGATGGAGTAAATCAGTTGAAGAAGATGAATCTGATGTACTAGACATTATAAAAAATGTAAGCATAAACCATGAGTACCTACCACAAGAGCCAGTCCTTAACAAATATGCTATCACAGCGTTCTATTCTTCTAACCAAGGAAATACCTTCTATGAGTTCCAAAACGTACATTATTGCAAAAGTTGCGGTCAAAAAACTCTTGTGTGCCCACATAAAGTGTCGACTGGTGAAAGAACTTTTCATCTCCCACTGCACTGTACACATATCAAATTTACTAGACCAGGACTACCCATTTCAGAGATTACAAAGAAAGGTACATCCGTTGAGAAAGCGCCATCTGTATCTTCACTTTTGTTGCAGTGTAAAAAAGCTTATGCAAGACTTTGGGAGGATCTGGCGTCTCGCGAACATTGTTCTACTCGACAGATTCCACGAGTGATGAAAGAAAATCGCTTGCTTTCTCTAATTAAACAATTTTATGCGTCCATAGTTTTGGGTGACTGCAGCGATGATGAAGATGGACTGGTGCCATTGTTAGAACTGTGGTTCTCATTTTTGACTGACCGCTACCAGGTGGAAAGTGTAGCCTTTTCTATCGCCAAAGATGTAGCTGAGGCAATTGCTAGAACTGTGCATTTGAATAGATTTATTCAGTTATTTGCCGATTGTATGTGTGGAATTCTTGATCCATCAGCTTTCCGATATTATCTGATTCTCAGTCGCCTTGTCCAGTCCATTCAATGGACATCGATGGCAGATTTTTCATGCTTTGTCAAGATAGTATATCCGTTCATGAACGCAGATGATTTGGAGCAGTTCGCCATGACCTACACATCGTTCAGTGAAAATAAGATTTCTGGAGAGCTGATCTGTGAGTTCCTTTTGTACATCATTTTGAAACGGCGAGAACCCAGTTTTCATGAATTGGAAATCAAGCTGCTGAGCTACCCCGGAACTAATGCAGGATCTATGAACGAGGTGGTTTTCTTTGAAGCCATGGCAGAAATTTTCCCACTGTCTTCAGAACGTCTGTGCCACCGGTTATTTGCCCAGTCTAAAGCGGATACCAAAACAAACAGTATTTCAATAACACGTTTATCACAAATCGGTAGCTATTTGGACATGCATCAAAGAAATGCCGTGATGGAAATTGAAATCACAGAGAAATTGCAGGCTACGAATATTTGTATCGAAATGTCTCCTGATGGGGGTTCATAACACTGCCACATAATAATTAACGGGACAGTTTATGTACAAGACAATGTAAGACATGGTCTATTTAAGATTCGAAAAGTCCGTAGAAAAGATGTATAAAAACTATATTTACTTCATGCCTTACGTAAAGCACGTTTTGTTCCAGCTTTGGTTTAAGTGCCTTAATAACAATTGACAGTTTGCAGATACAACTTCTACGTCAGTTAGTGCTGCATAGCAATAGCGAGAAAATATAAAAATCTTTTTTAATAAAATTTAAGGCATTAAATTGTTCACGTGATATGTCTATAAAACTGTTAGGTGTTGTTATTACTATTATAACCACGAAAATCCTCAAAGAATTAAGGACAAGAAGTTTCTATAAGCACGTACCTATTACCAACAGTCATAACCAGAAAAGAGATACGTGAAGTGCCTAAAGGTGTCTACCATTCACTAGTAAATCACGACATAGTGGCAAAAAATGCATGAACTGGTCAATCTACAGTGAGAGAGAGAAACTGCATGGTATTTATTACTTTTGTTGTCTTATATTTATTACTTTTGTTGTCTTTTATTGTCTTACACATAACGCGGTGTCTGATTTGTTTTTCATCCAACTAACTCAATTTTTACCAATGCTTAAGAAGCTCGACAATTCTTGGGTCAATCATCCAATGAAATCTACTAAAGCAGTTGCATGCATCCCCCTTCAAACCTCTTAATGAAACTTAATGAAACTTGGTTAGCTCGTGGACGGGTGCATTATGGATACTCCCACCACAGCGGAGTAAGCCACTTTCGTCAAGGAAGAGGTGGAGTTGTCTGACTAATAGATAGATAGATAGATAGATAGATAGATAGATAGATAGATAGATAGATAGATAGATAGATAGATAGATAGATAGATAGATAGATAGATAGGTAGATAGATAGATGTTTTATTTGGTAAAACTTGCAGCCATAGGCTGAATTATGTTTACATTACAAAATGCATTCACTTCTACTATGTTACACCAGTTCTACAATTTACCTGGAACTGACGGAAGTTTAGAAACGATAGGTAAAAAATTACTGTAATGGACCATTTTTAGAAAGGTCGATTCTAATGTTAAGTGTTATTCAATCTGCAATACTAAAATTGGTTAAAATTTTAATGCGTTTGCGATAAAGAAACTTTTTTTAAAACGGTTTGTTTTGAAGTTTACATTAAACTTATGTATGATCCTAAGATCGGTAGCATAGGTGTTTCGAGGGGGGAGAAATTTGTGAAGTTTGTGGTTTTCGTCACCCATGATATCCAGGAAAAGATTATTCGTTATCTTTTCTCTTCTGGTACTGAGGTGTTGGAGGCCAGTAAATGTCAGCGCATCTGCATATGAAATCCAGGGGTAGATTATTTTCAACGCTCTTTTCTGAATCATTTCCAGGTCATTGGATAGGTAGTTGGTCAGGCTGTTGTGAAAGACCGAGCATGCATATTCCAAGATTGGTCTAATACATGTGCTGTAAAATACAATTAATTCCTTAATCCCAACTTTGCCTCGTTTGAGTTGCGACAAAAAGTACAATCGATTTCTTGCTTTCACGATGGTTTGATAAATGTGATCGTTCCATTATAAATTGTTGGAAACGATTAATCCGAGGATTTTTGCACACGGAACCACCTCCAAAGGGCTATCATTCACAATAACTGGATCGAAAGTAGCACTTGGTTCACCAATGCCAATACGTAATTCTTTACATTTCTTTTCATTCAATTGAAATTTTAATTCAGAGGTTTGGATTAATAGATCTTTAACTGTGGTCTGGATTCTGCTTTCGCTGCGTTTGCTGACTAATTCATCTACAGTTCTGTCATCTACGAACTTCCACATGTCATTACCAGAGACTGTTAGTTTATCGATCATTATTAAATATAACCATGGGCCTAATTTTGTACCCTGTGGAACTCCGGCGGGAAATTCAGCCCAATCCGAGTAATCCTCTTGGTTTAGCTATACCCTTTGTTTTCTACATGTGAGAAAATCTGTAATTCAGTTGACAACCCAATGCGGTAAATTATATGTATGTAGTTTGGTAACCAAATAAAGGTCAAAAGCCTTTTTAAAGTCAAATAAGATGACTCTGACCGTAGCACCAGTTCCATCGGTAGAACCATTCCAAGAGTGTAACACACTTAAAAGTGCAAACGTCGGGCTAGATTTTGGAATTGTGCCAAATTGATTAGGGTCAATTCTTTGGAGTACAGTTGGTTTAATGTATTCTTCTACTATATAATCCTCTGCTATTTTGGAGATGAAGGGTGTTAAGGATATTGGTCGTAGATGTTTATTTACGTCTCGAACAGGTTTTTGTTTCGGAATTGGAATGAGATCTGCGTGTTTCCATATCGAAGAGAGACGCGCTTCTTTATAGGATAGATTCAGTATGTCAGATAGGTAAGGCTAACATATCAGTGTTTTCCTTCAATACCCAAGCTGGAATGCCGTCTGGGCCACTAGCTTTGTTTGGGTTTAAGCTTACCAGGTGTTGGAAGACAGAGAACTCGGACGTACAAAAGGATTGGTTAGTTAGTTGGGAATTCTCAATAGTGTCTCGATTGGTAAAACAAGATGGCAATGGGTCGAAGACTTTCATTGGCTCGAGGAAGGTTTGATTTATTAGATTGGCAAGGTGGTACGGAGTGATGGGTGTTTGGCCAGTCCTACTTTCTAGGTTTTACAATAAAGACATCGAATCTTCGCGATAGGTGACCTGTGACGTCAAACCACTAAGCTTTTTGACTTCCTTCTACCAAATAGACGGCGAGGATTCTTTCAGGTGTTCTACTTTTGACTTATAAAACTTCGATCGACACGATTTACGCTCGCGGTTTACTCGATTTCTTAGAGTTTTGAATAGACATGTATTTCCTTGGGCTAGGGCCTTTTGACGACGGTGAATTGCTTCTTTCAGAGATCGAGACATCCAAGGCGGTTCGTTACAATATTTTATTTTCGAAGTAATGGGAAGTAACGAGTCTAGTCCAAATTTAATTATTGACCCTAGCATCCGTGTTTTTCCATCACAAGTATTCTCCGTAGCTATCAACGACTTGACATCAACTTCTTTTAAAAAGGTACTCATCGCAAGACGTTTTGATGGTCTCAGGTCTCTGGATTTCACACAAATTTTTGGTTTTGGAATTTGCTGTCTTTCTAAAGGTTGGACTTCCACAGTATCGTGGTCAGAAAGGCCGAACGCCGGGCGTTTGATTGGATCATTATAAAAATCGTTCATATTGGTGAAAATTAAATCTAGCCGATTCGGACCTCGTGTTGAAAATTTTACGATCTGTCGGAGTTTGAACCGTTGGTTATTCGAGATGTGGTTAATTTATTAAAATCACCAAGTAGAATTATTCCGCTATTAGGGAATTTGGTTTCAATTGTTGCTAATGACTCATATAGATAATTGATAGCTTCCTGGTCGTTTCCACCGGGAGGATGGTACATGTTGCACAACATAATACAGGGAATTCCTCTAAGAAGGCGTGAAGGTCTTAGTTTTACCCAAAGAGCTTCAATGTTTGTGTTCATCATATCGTACAATACTTCGTATCCTATTGAGTTTCTTATATAGACACACACACCGCCATGTTGGCCATTGGATCTATCGCGGCGTTCAATGTTGTAACCAGATATGGAGACGATGTTATCATGGATATGATTTTGTAACCATGTTTCAGTGATGCAAATGAGGTCAACGTTTCTAAGGGTAATTGATTCGCGCAGCTCGTCTATCTTGGGGGCAAAGGACATGACGTTGGATAACATAATTGACGGTACAAATAAGGTTGGAGAGCGTACCTCGTACAGTGGTTTTGTTCTTGCTACTTTAATACAGTTTAAAGCATTATACTTTAAACTACAATTACTTCCAACAGATTTAGCTGATGGTAAGGTTTTACGTACAGTAATTCTTGGAGGGATAGTCATAGTTGTTACAACGCCACTTACTTCTTCTGTGACTGGAACAGGTAACGCTACGTTGACTGGGTAGGCGGTTGGAAGACTTTGATCTTAGATTGGCAATTTCTTTAGCATAGGTGAGTGATTGTGAGATCTGTATCCACATACGTTCTGCTTCTTGAATTTCTTTGGTTGTTAGTGTACCGTACCTTGGTGGATTTCGTTTGCTAAGATTGCTGCCAACCCGTAAGACATAAGCGGTAATACAGACTAGGCGTCTTAATCTGGTGTATTTAGTTGCTTCAATTAGGCGATGTATTCCTGGTTGGTCACTAGTTTTGGTCGGCACATTCTCAGGTGGTGCGGCAATAGCAGTGGCGAGTGCTTGGGTTGAGGAAATTTGGGTAGATGAACACTTTGGCCATTGACTGTCCGATATTAGCCAGGCAGGTCCATGTTGCCAAATTGTGGAGGATCGGAGCTGATCGGCAGCGATTCCTCTTGTAAGTAGATCAGCTGGATTGTCTGATATAGGACAATAATGCCAGGTCGATGCGGGGTACAGTTGATTTATCTCTTTGACCCGATTCTATATGAACTGCTTTAAGGATTTCCGACTATGTAACCAATGTAGAACAATCTGGCTATCGGTCCAAAGGACGACACATAGGTTGTAGGTTTTTTTTTCATGCTTTATTGAATGACGTGGGCTAAACGTGCGCCGATAAGGGCAGCCATAAGCTCTAGTTGTGGGAGCGTTAGTTTCTTTAGGGGAGCAACACGGTTTTTCGCCATAACAAACGAAGTGTGGGTGTCATGTCGGAGAAGGGCGATTGCGCCATATGCGACCGTGCTGGCATCAGAGAAGACATGCAATTCTACGTTGTCTTGTGGTTTCGCTGGTTCTAAAAAGTATTGTCTAGGAAGAGTGGCTTGTTCGTTGACACTGTCATGGATGTCTTCGGCAATGCTTGACCACTTCTGTTGAAGATCTGCTGGAACGGGTATGTCCCATGGGAGGCTTCTGCGCCACAGTTCTTGAATGAGGATCAGTGCTCTAACCGTCACTGGTGTGATGAGACCAAGAGGGTCATAAACCTTTGCTCATTGTTGAAGGATGGTGCGTTTTGTCATAGGTAATTTTTGGGTTAAGTTACCACTCCTCTGTGTCAAGGTGATTTTGTCATTTGTAGGATTCCATTGAAGGCCAAGGATGCCGACTTTATGACTGTTGTCGTTGGTGTGATCTTGGGTAACATGGGAACGAAGTTGCTGACTGTTACTTGCCCAGGATCGCAGATTGAATTTGCCTTTCGCCATGGTGGATCGGGCTTCTTCGTAATAGTCAACGGCTTCGTCTTCTGTTTCGCATCCAGAAATTAGGTTATCTACATAAAGATTGTCCTTCATGTCTTCGGTTACTGAGGTACTGTATTGATCTAAGTGGTGTTGTAAGGTGGCGTTAAGCATGAAGGGTGAGCTGGCAGAGCCAAACAGTACGACTTTGAAACGATAAGTGGTAAACGGGCTTTCGGAATCGTTTGGATTGGACAACCAGAGAAAACGGGTGTAGTTCCGATCATGTTCGTTTAGGCCTACGTGGAGAAATGCTTTTTCTATGTCGGTGGAGAAGGCAAAGCGGTGTGTTCTAAAATGCAGAATGATGGAACACAGATCGGTGAGGAGTGGTGGTCCAACTTGGAGGCAGTCGTTCAAGCTTGGAGTGATGGGTGACTGTCGGCAATTGCAGTCGTAAACGATTCGTAATGGCGTCGTGGTGGAGTTCTTGACAACAGGGTGATGTGGAATGTAGTGCACTGCTTGATCATTTTCTTGTGGTTGAACTTTTTCGATGAAACTACGCTTCTCCTGGTCAGCGATTATGTCTCCATAGGTTTTCATGAGATGTGGGGATTTGGCAAGGCGGCGAGCCAGTGATTTTGCTCGGCGTTCACACACTTTAAAATTTGAGGGAAGTGGGGGATGTTCTTTCTTCCATGGAAATGCCGCAACGTATCCACCATCTTCACGGGTTATGGATGTGCTTCGATATTCCAGTGATGGATTCTTTGCTTTGTCATCAAGGGTATGAGATTCTATTCCGAGAGATTGTACTGTTCAGAAACGCTGAACATCAAATTCGTCAACTTTGTGTGAGATCATTACATTGAGGATGTTTGTTGAGGAAGTGGATGAAGAGGTGGAACGAACAGGTCCGGAGAGCAGATATCCGAGTTTGGACTTTACTGCCACTGGTCCATTCCCTCGCACTATCTCATCTTGTATGAGTTGCCAATAGTAATCTGCCCCAATGAGGAGAGATATTTCGAACCGACTTTCTGAGGTAACTGGGTGGGCAAGTTTGAGACCAGCAAGATAGGGAAGGTTGGGCACAATGGATGGTAAATGATTCTGAAGAGGTGTTGCTATTTTGGGGACCAGTAATGCATCCAATGATACAGTTTGATTGGATTCTGTTACTAGTTCGACAGTAACTACATCAAGTTGACGTATGGCTGGGGTAGTTGCACCAAAGGCAGATAAACCAATGATATCTTTCCGTGTCGGCTTTAGTTGAAGTTGGTTGACTAAATCTTGTGTTATGAAAGATCGCTGGGCCCCTTCGTCAAATAGAATGTGAGCTTCGGCTGTGAATTGTACACTACGAACTGGAGCAATCGCTGTTTTGAGTTGGCAAATTATACCCACCATGTTGGTATCAACTGAGGTACTAGAAGCTGGTATTGTCATTGTGGTATGAACCGGTGGAATGTCTTGTGACTGCTTATTAGTTGATTTGTTTGGTTGTTCTGGAGATTCTTGGGGTGTACCAGTGCAAATGCTTGTATGATGTTTTCTTTTGCAGTTTTGGCAAGGGTTTTGTGACTTGCATTGTGCTACTTTGTAAAGTCCCAAACAATTAAAACATCGGTTTTCCTTCTTTACGATCTGATATCGTTTGTTAGGGTCTAAGAACATCTTACATGCTATTGGGTGATGTTCCCCTTTACAGTAAAGACAGAAGAGTTCGCCTCTTCCCCGGGAAGGTGGTAGTCGGGGTGGGTCATGGGGTGGGGTGTTGTTAAGGTGTGAACCATTTACTTTAGTGTGGAAGGATGCTGTAATAGATGGCAAGTTGTGTTCACTAAAGTTTCTACGCAGGTCATCAATTGGGACTGCTGTTTCCAAAATTGTGACTTCTTTCAGGATAGCTTGTCTTAATCGATTAATCGTCCATTTAGAATTGTTTAGCTCTCTAGCAAGATTTCTTTGCAGGTCAACTGGAAGCTTACCAAGTATAATGGGTATAAGCAAGGAACCGAAGGATTCCTCAGACTTTCCTAGGGCAGACAGACCCCTAATATGGTTTTCAATGGTGTTGTAGAATTGCCTTAAGCTGGTTAAGTTGGTAGTTGGACTTGCAATGTTCAGTAGGGCTTGCATGTGGGCATTGACGATTTTGTACGGTTGGCCGAATCGTTCTCTTAGCAATATAATTGCTTGTTTATAATTGGTGTTTGTAAGAGGAAATCCACCAATGGCTCTTGCAGCATCTCCACTAGTTTGGGCTTTCAAGTAATTAAATTTCTGAACTCTACTAAGACTGGTGTTTGAATGAACTGCAGCATCAAATGAGTCCCTGAATTAACTGAACTAGACCCTGAACTAAACTGAACCGAAGAGAACAACTTTATTTAGAGGCTAATTCTCTTTACAATAAAAGAAATAACTGATAAAACCGTGGCCTTTGGAAAAATCTTAGTGGTCAGTTCCAGAGCCTTTCAGACTTTACCTGGCAAAAACTAGTGAAAAAATTAAATTTTTGACTGAGTTGGATGATACATAATTCATATAGAATGGCTGGTATAAAATGTGCCAAGGTTTTTTCTCATGATTTGTATTTTGACTTGCCCTACAGTCGTCCCAAAATACACCTCGAAAATATCCAGACAAATTTCGTATTAAGCTGTCGAGTAAAGTATACCTGTCAGGGGTGCGTCGGATTTAGTATCCGACCGGATAGTGAAAAATTTAACCAATCCAGTATCCGGCCGGATTGCCGGATGTTTATTTGATTCAGTTTTCTACAAAAATGCACTGACTGATGACACAAAAAAGGCAGAAAAGTAGCTAGTTGGTAGTTAGTTTCTAGTTCACTCATTAAACCACCATAAACAAAAGGTGTCAACTGTCAATTAAAGATTGCAATGTGTAGGATGGTGTTAATATGCTATTGCGCCAATTATGAAAAACGTACAGCGTTAACTCTTTCTCTACTCTCTACTTTGTCTGGAGCCAGAAATGAGAATTTGAAACTCTAAAGACCTTGTTTTCCCCGTTACTTCGTTTGATGGCTTTTTTTGCGTCTTCCGCTTGCTATTTGTATTTATTTTAAGATTACCTGTAGACCTTGTCAGAGATCACACCAAGCCACCGTTTTCACAGATTTAGTACAAGTGTTGTTTAGAATAAGATGACATCTCCGAAATAGTCTAGTGGCAATTCAGCATATATTTCTGTGATAACCAATAACAGTCTCCACAGTGTAGCTCTAACAGTTTCGCATGCGAACAATAATCTTGGGCAAAATTGAAAACGGTTTATTTATTAACATAATTATTAATCGAACAATATGGTATCCAGCCGGATTTTCTTTCACTATCCGGCAAATCCGGTATCCGGCCTGATAGAAAAAAGCACTATCCGGTGCCACCACTAATTAACAATTAGATTATCACCTCATAGAAATCGAGAGCGAATAATCTAATTGTTTTAGTAGAAACACATTTTGCAAACAACATTTTTTGTCTTCTATTTCAGAAACTTTACAAAAACGAGAGGCGGAAGCCATTTTCGCTAATCGCTATCTATCGACGAATAGATAGCGAGTAACGTAGCCAATCAGAATGCAGCATTTGCAATAATACTCGACTAAGTTTCTACTAATACCTGTTATTAATTTTCAATGATATTTCGATATTGCTTGCATGGCTACAAACAGTCAGCTAATTTGAAATGGCGCGAAATCATTACATGATGTCTACAGACAAGGCTTTTTTTTTCCAGTAGAAATCGTAACATTCCCGCAGATATAATCGTTTCAGGCATCAAAGCTGCCAAGAAAGTTGTTTGCAAATGAATTATTGGGAATTTTTATCTTGTGTAGTATCGTTATGCACTCGTAATAAAATTGCATAATAAAAAATTATTGGATTATGTCTCCCGATGATAGTGAGAACTGACACCTTGCTTGTATTATCTCCCCTCCCAAGACTTGAGACCTTGTCCTTGGCAGGTAAACGAAACCTTGGTGTTGTTAATTGCCGCTAAGGCAATCAAACTAAAAAATTGCCATTTATTCTGTGTCTAATAGCTAGAATGACATCATTTTGAATGTTTTGTGCAACTTAATCAGAAAACCGGAAAAACCTTAAATTACTGTAAGAGTTAAAGTGTAGAGTTTGGTTTGTATTGGCAAGTGAGTTAGTAAATAATACTTTGAAAACATGTGTATTTTATTTGTAATTTTAGTATAGCTTGTCACCTTTAAGCATTATTTAGATTTTCTTTCTGCCAATATCTTATTAACCTTCGTGGGGTATGGTTATTGTTTTTAGAGGGGAGGGTATATAGTCCTGTTTTTTTTTTGCTTGGTTAGAACGAGCTTTCATTTGGTTGATTTACGGTCTCATGACATGTCGCAAATCAACTGTTACTTGATCAAGTAAACAGGCGGACAATGTTGCCTCAATTTCGTCTGCAAAAATATCGAGATTCACGGGGTTAGTCATCAAGTGTCTATTACCAATTTTACTTCTTTTCATCAACACTTCAGCAATTCAAGGCGAAGTTAATCCATACACATTCACACAAGGGTGTCATTGGCCAAGAAAGAGAAAAAGGTCGAGGCTACCGAGGCGTAGTGGTCAGGAGACTGAAACGAAGTTACTCCAAATACGAGACTCCATCTGAAATTTCTCTCTCGCAAATAGAAAAGTTTCAAATAATGGTTGAAAATGAAGGATTGAAGTACGAGTTTGGGCGTAACTACTTACTCAAGTTGCCAAGAGATTTTGTTCCTAACCCTTTTGTGCCCTTCCTTACAACCCCTATGCACCATCTTACTCATATTTACTCTCCCTTTGCACCTCCTCACATGACCTCATTCATCCTTCATTCCTTCTGCTCATATTTTCTTCACTTTCTCTACCTTTACTAATCTATGCTCCATCTTGGTTTTCCGTATTTGTCCTCGTTCCTACCTGCTCTACTTTGTCCTTGCTCATTTGTACTTGCCTTTGCATTTCCTCGCTCCTCATTGCTACCCCTTTTTCTCTCTTACCCCTTCCTGCCCCTTGTTCTTTCCTCTCTTATCCTCCTAGCCCGTCCTCACTCCCATGCAACTTTGCTCCCGCCCCGTTGCTCCAAATCTGGCTTTCCCACTTATCCAGGCTCTTCCCTCTACTCACTTGCACTTTAATTGCACTTTGGTCGGTCATCGAGCCCGCAATGGGTCAGCGAATCCCGCCAAAAAGCGAAATAAGAGTCGTGAACAAAATGACAGTAATGAGTTGCAATTCAGGAACAATAACGAACGAATTTACACACAAAAAAATCTCTTGGAATGAAAGATTGCTTGAAAATGACTTACAAAGTATGAAGCCCAAAATAGCGGACATAGAATAGTAGTTCCAATTCCCTACACTGTGTATATAAAATGGCAGGTTTTTCGTGATCATAATAGGCCAAATCTTGTATCTTATTGCTCCGAAGACGAAACTCAACCACAAAAAAATGTGATGAATTTCTATTGTAATGCAAGATATGGTTAGAAACAATACTAACAAGGAATTGGTTAAAGCTAGCTATTTACCGTTCAAAGACATTCAGTAATTCATGAATTTATACAAAGGAAAGTTTTAACCGTATCATGTCTTAAAACACGCTTACTTTTCTCCTCAAATGTTTGCCCCTTACAGAACATTGACGTTCGAACTTTCTTCGCGATATAACGTATTCAGTAATTCGTTTTCTAATTCCTTTAAAAAAAACTCCCAGTACGTGCTTTGTAGAGTTTAACTGAACATTCTTCTATCGCCCCGTGTTGTAAATCCGATAAAGCACTATACCTTCTTTTTTAAATATTACGTTAAACCTTCCGTCAAAAAAAATTTAATGAAAGAAAATATCCCACTCGTTTTTATTTAACTGAAATTTTCAAATCAAGTAGTTTTTGTACAATTTGATTGTTTTCGCCGCTTGCTTATCTCGAAGTACTTCCTTGACAGTTCTTTGAAATGTTCGGTTAGATTTCTAAACCGATACTTCTCTCCCATGGCAATTTATATGTAATACAATACAATACAAAATTTAATATTTCACAAGCGTAAACCCTTCAGCAAAGCTGTTATCAACGGGTGCGCTAGAATTACAATTTAAATATATAAAATATGATTAAATATAAGTTGAAATCAAAATATAAACATCCCTAAAAATACAGTTTACCTAATATTACTAAAATAGATATTTAAAACAGCCTAAAATTAGGCTCTACTTACTAAAACAGTTATATAGTTCATTTTTAAAAATCACGAATGAAGTGTGGAGTTTTAGATGTTTAGGAAGTTCATTATAGTCTTTCGCTCCAGGATAACATATTGCCTTCTTTGATTTTTCAGTTCTAATTCTCGGGAGAACAAGGTCTATATTGTTTCTTCTCGTATTTATCGCGCGTTTTTGTACAGTAAAATAGTTTTAAAAGAAGGATGGAACATCAGTCTTTAAACATCTAAAAACAAATTACAAATTATGAATAGGACGACGGGCGCATAAATTGTGCCATCCTAATTGATTTACTGCGTCCTCATTTGCACTGTCCTTTGATATAATCTAAGCTGCTCTGATTTGAAGCTCTTCGATTCTAGAGAACAAGTTACATGTCAAATTATTCCAAATTATATCACAGTAGTCCAATCTGGGAAGAATCATAGAAGTGTATACTCTTTCAGCTGCAACAATTGTCCGTTGATTTCTTATCCTTCTCAATACTTCAAGTAGGCTAGAAACGTTTCCCTATAACCTAAAGACATGTTCATTGAAGTTCAGAAACTGGTCCAAATTCCCTCCAGATACTTGTACTGATCCACTCGTTTTACCTCTGAATCGTGTATGGTAGACAAAAATCCTCATCTTTCAAGGTTGATAGTTTCTGAGGCGTACCAAATACCACGCATTTAATTTCCGTGGGATGAATAAACAGCATGTTCTCTGTGGACCACCGGTCAATAATACTAATATATCATACACGAGAAGGAATGTATGATCTAATTTCCATACACGGGGAAATGAGTTGAAAAACTAGGTGATGGGCGACTTTTTTAACCGTCTTCGAAGTGTATAGAAATCAGATCAAACACGACTTACGAGAGTATTGTATAGCTACTCAAAAGAATTCGTATTTAAATACAAAATCGTTTTGAAATTGTTAAAATTTTTATGTTAATTAAGATCATTTTTCCAAACTACGTCTCAGTATCGATTTTTTTTTTATTTTCACAATGACTTTTGCACGTATGTTAGGTCCGTGAAATTGAAAATTTTGGCAAGTGTGTCTTCTCCACTAAGGACATTAGCAAAGGTAAATCTTTTTCTAATTGTTCATGTTAAAAAAATCTTGAGTAAAACACAGTAAAACACAAAACGTTTCCCATTGACTTGTATACACGAAGCGAGGCCTCTAGTCCTGCTAAGTCTAGGCCAGAGTTTAGACAGTGCCCTTGTGTATCATGCAAAGATTATCGGGGGCGCCAGAAGAAACTTAGGGCAGCGAGTTAGAGTCAGGTAATGGCACTTTAACTTCAATTGGCAAACAAGCAAAACTAAATTTTCATTTCAGTTGGCGAAGCCTTCTAGCTGTCTTCATTGATTTGATATTCATAACAGAAAGACGCTCACAGTAAATATTTGTCAACAAGTGAATGAGAACTTTTAAATATAAATGATAACTGATCAACTATGTTTGGATTCAACATAAATTCTGGCTCCAGCTTTTGAGCTTACGCACCTTTGTCAAAAACAAAGCCAGATTTTTTATTCAATGGATTATTGTGGCATTTACACTCAGCAACTAACATTTAAGTTAATATTTCTGACGAAGGAAAATTTTCGAGTGTCTGAATGATTTTAAGGCCCAGCCAGGACATATAAATATTAGCTATTGAGTGTACATGCCACAATATTCCATTGAATATACCCTTCATTTCATCGGCATTACCATAATAATAAATACTGGACTCGTGGCCATGCTCTCGGCAACGGCCTCCGTTGCTCAGTTGGTAGACTATCGAACTAGATTCGCGATATCGCTGGTTCGATTCTCAGCAGGATAGCCCAAATTGCATTTTTCGCAACAGGTCTCGTTTTGGTTTAAAAATCATTCAGACGTTCGAAAATTTTCCTTCATCAGAAATATAAACTTAAATGTCAGATTTTTTATTGTTTTTTGCTTTGTTTGCATGATTTACTTACGGCAACAGAAGGGATTCAAAAAGAATTCTACGATATCGTGACGGTACCATCTCGTCTTAATTTGCGGGGCGCGCGTCTGCCACTGCGTGGCCTTGTAAATAAAGGAACAGCCTTAAGCTAGTTCGCCGGCTTACTGTTCATCGAAATGTAACAACAATCTATGTATATATAGCGATACGAAGCAATACGGCTCTTCAAAAGGCTTTTCGTGATCTTTGACCTGATTTTCCTGGGAATCAATTTACGGTATTTCTGAACGTCCATTTAATCCTTTAACCAGAATACGACTTAGTCTTGGTTGATTAATGATTAAAACCAATTGTTCTGGAGAACTTAGTTTGAAAATCATGGTAGCAAAAGCAAATGTTGGTGTTTTTAACAATTCTTTCTGATTCTAGTTTAAGGACCCTTTAAAGTCTTACTCGTCGTGTTCTTCAGTTGTAGATTTCTGTTCGTTTTACATTTATCGAGGGCATTTTTGGCAGCAAACATTGGATGCTTATGCGTTATCCCAGGAAACCGTCTTGCCTGTTTATCGTTTGAGGAGCTAGCTGATTCTTCCAATGAAGCGGTTTGAACTTTGACAAATTTACTTTGACTTTGGTCATTTAATGACCATTTTAAATCTCGTCTTGTTATGCATGAAGTTTGTTGTACCATTTCCTCCAGGAAGTTACGCCTTTTCAATATTCGTTTCATTCCAACACGGTTTGCGTTGCTTCTCATTTCATCCCTGTTCACTACCAGCCCTCGAACTCTCGTGGTGGAAAATTGTTTTTCCTCTCTCAGTCTTCGTAATTTTGTTTCATAGTGATTTTTCTCAAAACAATACCTTTTATCAAAAACATTTTGTTCTGCGTTTAACCTGTATACTTCATTCTTCATCACTTTACCCCATCTAAGACTCAGTTTTGCTAATATCTTGTCTTTCCTTATGGTTTCTCGGGTAGCTGAGATTTCTGTTTGGTCGTCCGTAATCATGGTATAGTTCAACAAGCCAATTCTCAAACCTTAGTCAACATCGCGACGAAGAAATAACGAGACACAGTATTTCATAAATGAGCGTCGACAGTTACATTCCATCTTCGATCAATTAATCATATTAAGTTAACAGTTTGTCATATCATGTTACTGCAGACCTTCGCGGTACACTTTGAGCGAAACATAGCATTTCCAGTTCGTTTGTTACACAAGTATGCCAAATGTACATATTGTTGAAAAGCTTTTATAACTGGCCGCAAGAGTGGACTTAAATGTTTTAGCTCGTGTGAGGAAAAATAAAACTGCCGGGTTGCTTTGAAACGTCCGTTTCACATTTAAAAGTCTAACAGTAAATAAGGATTTATCGGAATATCCTAAAATTTCAAATTCTGGAAGGTTGATTTGTATGAAGCAAGAAGTTGTCTTAGCTTTCGAAAATTGTCACTATTCCTTTGACAGCATTTTGCACAATTCTAAGTGGTGGTAAATTGAATTGAAAGTAGTAATGAGTCAATGACTTAAAAAGTAACCAAGTATTAACAACCGCGCGAACATGTTTTTGTTTTCATTATGTTAATTTACCAAGGAAAGGATTCTTAAGGAGATTCGGAAAAATCCCCGTGTATCGAATTAGGGATTCAAAAAATAGATGTGAATTTTCGTATGACCCAACGAAAAATGTTTTATTGCAGTCTTGTAGCCAGCCATATTAGCTCTACAACGTCAAGTAGGTTTGTAATATTCGAGTAACAGACGGAATGATATGTTTCACCCAAAATGTGCTCTGAGGGATAACAGTAACCTTGAGTTGACCCTACGCCACGGGTAGTGACTAGGAGAAGACTTGAGTAAGAAAAAAGTATTTTGGAAGATAGCTTAAGCCTGGTTCACACGAGCAACATAAGCATAAGGAAAAGATCAACACGAAAACAAAACATATCTCTTCTGAGACTTGTGAAGACAACACAAAGAGAATTTTTCTTTGTTTCGTCTTTTGTTCGGCTCTTGGCTTATGTTTGGACTATGATCTTACGCTTATGCTTACGACTATCCTTATGTCGCAGGCTTGACTTCATTCCTTTGTTTTGCCTTTTTGTTTTTTCCTTATGATTATGCTTATGTTCGCGTGTGAACCAGGCCTGAAGCCTGGATTTGACAGGACTAAACATTTTCATATATGAAATACTATTTTTATACGCGAAGTTGCAAATAAAATTTTTGTGAGAGTTATCACAAAGTTGTCTTCTTAATCAGCGGCGCAACTAGGCATCAAAGGGCCTGTGGGATAGATTATTTGGTGGGCCATATCCAGGCCCATACTGATGATGCGGAAGACGTATGGATGGCAATTTGAAAATATTAGGCAACAAATGCAATTGATATTCAATATTATTCTTAAGATGACGCCTGAATCGCCTGATACGGTTCTTGTCAAAAAATTATGTTACTACTAACTACTTATTAGAATGCGGAAGTTGATCACATTGTAGCTTCAAGACGTAGGGAGTTGAATCACAGTACAGGATTTCATCTGTAATTGTTCAGGGAACGTAAGCAAGAATTCTTGCTCCCGTTCAATTTTCATTCTTTGGCAAATCTGTCACACAAACAGATCGATTATTAAAGGGGTGGTTGATCAAACATTTGCTTTAATGGGATAGGTCGATCTTACTGCGAAATGAAAATAGTTTGAAACTTTATTCGAGGAAACTCATGCCGCCGTGACATGAAAATAATAAGACGTCATAAAAGGCTGGGGACCCATAATTAATTCCTTTTGCACGGGGTCCATGGGCTTTACCTACTCTGTAGTCGCGCCACTGTTCTTAGTGCCACAGCATGTGTTTCGACCAAAAGCATTGTAATATCAATCATGGTCAAGCTTTTATTTCCTGGAGGGTATCCCCAGCCATGGGTATGGTCTTTGGGGAATATGAGATTGTTTTCTCTTGGTTGAAATGCACTTTTAGACTTCTTAAAAACGCGATATTTGTTAATCCTATGTTCTGTACACCGTACAACTGCGTTCAATGAAATGAAAGGTTAAAGAAACTAAAGCAAAACACCAATGGATTACTAAATATCAAGCTCCTTGTATAAAACATGAAAAATAAGGAATAATTCATTTACAAAAGCTTTAGTTGCCTGAAAGTTTTCTGACAGAATGCCAACACATGATAATTTGACATGCATTAACTCGAATAGAGAAAACCCTAAATCAATAATGAAAAGATATATGTAAATCTGGAAATCTGATGATCTATTATTTTGTAATGTTTTAGGAGAAATTGTGGGTGAGTACGTTGGTGAAACCATTACCTAAGAAGAATGCTTAGAAAGAGAGAAACTTTATCAGAGTATGGGTCTACCTCCTGCCATGTTTAAGCTCAAAAGAAACAATACTACCAAGATGTAAGTGATAGAGAGTTAAACGTTTTTCTTGAAGGCTTTGGAAAAGGCTGAAAAGGCTCGACATATTTCCAACTATAATGTGCAAATTTACCATCGACGTTAGAGAGGCACGATTTAGTCTCTTTAAAAACTGGAGAATGGTTGTTATACCTAAAGAAATTTTCCTCACTCTTTCACCTTCCTGTTTTCCGGTTGATAGACATCGTTTGAGTTTCTGTCCGTTAGTTCAGAGAAACTCCATACGTATTCTGAAATAAATTGGACATTTTACTCTTTCCTTCACGCATTCAAAACCTGCAGACGTTCTCAGGCATTTAAATTTGGTGAAAATTTTGCAAATATTAATTTCGCAATAGATTGCTGCAGTTGTGGCTTATCATCGTGAGACTGAAACAAATTGTAGATATAATTATATTTGTCTTAAACGCATATCTCGCTAACGCCATAAAAACATTAATTATAGTGCATTTGGGAAAATTATCTGTTATTTTCAGCTGCTATTATGGTAATTATGCTACACCAGCTGTGTATAGATTAGAACCGCCTTGAAAGGGTTGTGTCATGAAGCACAGATTTATATTAGGTAACTGCCAAAATTAGCATGAAAGTACACCTTTTGCACTACATTACGGAATAATGAATGTGAAACACAGTTGCACTTTAGAATATTCATTGGCGCTAAATGACATTCAATAACTCATCTGTAAGGTTAATAAAATTTATTTCCTAGCCATGCATTGCCAATAACCCTATTCGATTGCATTAGCAGAATCCCAATAGCATCTATGTACATTGGTTTTATACGTAAGCATATTCAATAGCGTTTGTACGTTCGGTATCTGCAATTGAATATGACTTGCAGGACGTCGTGCTGCACAATAAGGTGAAGCACCATGAAAAATAATGCTAGTTTCATTTTCCGGCAAATTAGTAGCACATTCTTGAGAGAATCCTTGAAGTCTACAATCGTAAGCAAAAACATCTGGGACAGCGTTGCAAATGACTCCCCACAAACCGAACCAAAGACGAAAGAGAGAATATCGCTCACTCCTCTCCTCCTCCACCATCAATGTTACTTCATTCCGCCGTGTCATATAATGCTGGCTGTGTCATACGGAAAGCGAAAAATTGACCAAAAACGTGCAACATTAAAGGGGGTCAGGGGGTAGTCGAAAGTGTATTGATTTTAAACTGTTGTCCCAGTATTTTTGACCAGTATTCTACCTTGATTTTTACCACCAATGTGTATGAAATCATGTGTATCGGGAGCAATAATCCTGTACTATTTGCTATTAATAAGAAATAATACTATTGAACTCACAAAAGAGTTATTGGACGTCATTCAAAGCTAATAAATATTCTGAAGTGCTATTGTAGTTCAAATTCATGCAACTGAACGTTAATTATTGCATAATACAAGGCAAAAGGTGTACAAGGTAACTTAAAGACATCTTTTCCGCATGTTCGAACTCTTTTCTGTTGAGAATCCTTCCTTCGGCGGCTGATATAGTCTATTTTTAGACAGAGTAAAATGAAAGAAAACCAGAAGAGGAATGAGTTTATAGAGATCTGCTTAAGCTTTGATTTGAACGGGGGTCAGTTTTATTACTTGTAGGGTTTATCATTTAGTACAAGTGCACTCCAGAAAACGTAATCAATGAATGGCCAAAACTATGTTCAAAGTTTTTTGAGGCGATCTTTTATATTTCTTTAACCCTATCTGGGCTGAGAGAGACCGAATTGGCCCCCACTTTGTTTTTTATTAATATAACGTCACTGGATGAACAAAATGACATTTGCCAACATTTTAATATGTTGTTTTAGACCATACCTACAAAGCTGCTGCAACGGTAACCAGAAGTTGAAGGGCCACATTTTTACTTTTTAAAGGAAATTAAATAATTGCAATTTTTAGGGACAATAGGCACAATAATAATGAAATTACGAGGGGGTGGGGAGTGAATCAACCTTCCTAGGAGCAAAAATAGCCTAGTCCACATAGAATAAACCCTATTTTACTTATTCTATAGAATTGATCCATGGAGATGTGAAGCTGCTGGATACAAAGCACACTATATCAACCACGATTTGCGCAATGCAAATATAAAACCAGTCAAATTTATCTGCGACGATAAAACCAGAATATTCTTCATTGCATTATATGACATTCCTGCAACTGTACAACTGCTGTATAACTAATGACCCAAGTTGTTATTTTTTCCATGCCAACACCTTTGAGGCAAATTAATTCCTGGATCCGTATGACTATATTGCATAACTATAATGACCCAAGTTTTTATTGTTACCATGCCAACAAATTTGAGGCAAATTAAATCCTGCAACCGTACAAATACTATGTAACTATGATGACCCAATTCATTATTTTTACCATGCCAATACATTCTAAGCTAACTAATGGGGAAAAAAACATGTTGTAAGCCTCATTTTTTTTCCCATGGCATGTTTTCGTGCATGCCTATCTAAGAAAGTTGCAAGATTGGTGATGGCTGGATTTGAAACCCGTTATGTAAATTTTTCTAATTCAAAATAACTGCGTAAATACAGTGAGTGGGCAAAAAAAAGTGGCCATCTACCAAAATGTAAGTTTCTTTGATGTATAAAGATTCTGAGTGAAAAAAACCTGGAGTAACAGGAGGTATGCGATACCTGTCATTTATTACCACTTCGTGCGCATAAATTTTTCGCGTATAGTGTGAAAATCTTGTACCATAAGCATTGCAAGCTAAATTATGGTGTAAGAGTTGTTAGATGAAAAAGTTAGATCATTGTGCAAATTTTCAAGTTACGGAGTCGCTGAATTACAACTAATATGAACACAAGAAAGCAAATTCAAGACGAAAAGGGAAAGAAAAAAGTCGGAAGAAACCATGAAATACTTGGCATGCTAAAGGCTGGAGTCAGTGCTCACCAAATTGGAAAAGAGTTTGGTCTCAGTTACTCAGGAGCAAAGAAGCTTTGTTCCAAGATAAAAACGAGTTGGAATTGCCATCATACTCCTGGTTCAGGACGAAAGCCCGAGACCAGTGATCGAAGTGACCGATGCATAGTCAAGCATTCTAAAATAGGAACCCCAACCAAGAAACAGCTGGCTAATTAATTAGAAGCTCATATTGGAGTAAAAGTTTCCACTTCAACTATTCAGCGACGTCTTAGAGAAAAGGGAATACACTGGAGAAAAAAGTCTAAGAAAGCATTCGTGAGTGAGAAGAATCGCAAAGAGCGTTTAACATTCGCTCGTGAACATGTCCATTGGGATATTGATCAGTAGAAAAGTGTTGTTTGGAGTGATGAGTCACCACTTACTCTGCAAAACAATTCTTCTCAATATGTTTGGCGGACTGATAAAGAGAAAATAGCAACTCATTCAATGCAAGGCACGGTAAAATACCAAAAGTCAATTAACGTGTGGGATTGTTTTTCCTGGAATGGTGTTGGGGTTTTACATCGAGTTAAAGGAATAATGACTGGAGAAGTGTATCGCAAGATTTTAATTCATCATCTTGTTCCCTCTGCTCGTCGATTATGCCCTGATGGTTTTATATTTCAGCATGATAACGACCCAAAACATACTAGTGGATTGGTATCGAGATATCTGAAGAATAAGAAAATTAATGTGATACAATGGCCAGCGCAATCACCAGATTTGAATCCTATCGAGAATTTATGGGCTGAGCTTAATCGGGCAACGAAAGACCGTAAGCCAAAGAATGAAGATGAGCTGTTTGACATACTCAAAAGTGCATGGCAGTCATTAACACTAGAATACGTGCATAAGCTCATTGAAAGCATGCAGAGTCGATGCAAGGCGATAATGAAATCAAAGGGAATGCCAACAAAGTATTAAACGAGAATGCTGATGCATGTACATGTATAATGTTGTAGTGAACTAAGGAAAATGAAGGTAAAGATGTAAAATCACTTGTGATAAGAACGATGGAAGCTTTAAAGGCAGGTGGCCATTTTTTTTTGAACACCCCCTGTAAAGGTTGGATTATGGATGGTAGCATTATTATGAAGGCTTAAAGATATAAATGAAAGAAAAAGTATTATATACTGAGCATAATTTTTATTACTACACTTTTTAATTTCTAGAAACCATTAAAGGTCGTTTTCCACTAGACGAATTTCTTCGCGCGAAGCAACTTTTTCTTTTGTCTCACGAGCTTTCGACCCGAACTAATGATGGATCTATTCAATTTAAACAATGAAAAGTCGATTCGTGCGACAAAAATCGCCTAGTGGAAAACAGTCTTAAGAATTCTTAAAGTCAGTAGCTCAGTCGGTTGGTCAGTCTTTTTACAAAGGAAATTAAAACTTCAATTTCTGCATAGACGGCAAGACCATACCATCAGCAGACCATAATGTTCAGAATCCTATGGCGTACCATTCCTTGGTAATAAGTGAGATCTTTCGCGATTTTCACTCTCGGATTTTTGCAAACTGTTCAATTAAAAACATCAGTATAGGAAGTGATTGATATTTACAGTATTTATTTACTTACTTATTTATTTAATTTGTTTGCCTATTTACATATTTATTCATCTATTTTATTATTCATTTAGTTTATTATTGATTTAGTTTATTATTCATTTATTTATTAAATATATTTATCAATTTTTCTTTATTTATTGATTCGTTCGTTCGTTCGTTCGTTCGTTCGTTCGTTCAGTCATTCATTCATTCTTTATTTTCTTACCAAACGTAGGTCAACATACTGAGATGTGAGTGACTGTTTTCTGCATTAAGCTATTTGCGCCTTATCTACCAGCGCGATGTGCTGGTGTAAGTTTTGAAGTTACTAGAAATAGGGGAAGGTGCAAGTGTAACGTTGAAATAGCACAGCCATGAAGATATCATGGAAACAAGCTTTCGAGCGTGGGGTCTGACTCAGCATATCTCAGTGGCTAATGACGAGCAAGAAATATGTACAGTAATATTAAGCAGCCATTGATTCCTACAACACGAAGAACAGAGTCAACAAACGTACGAACCAACGTGTGGCTTTCCTTGAATTGGTGACCTGGCTATCATGGGATACTGGTTTTACTTTTGTCTTGCAGTAAGGTAAATACTTTTTAAAATACTTCAAGTTGAAATTTGTTAAATAAAAATGCCAAAGTATCGCTGTTGTCTTACTGCAAGACTTACAACAAAATGTTTGTTTTGTTGGAGGGAGGTTGGGTGCCGAGTAGCGAACCAAATGTATTCCATAGAACCTTTGGTGCTAGATGTATGGCTGTCAGTCATGTTGCGCTACGGTCTCATCCTATATACTGTATATTTTAATATTAACGCGAAGAAAACCCAGAAAAGCGTCAAAGCGCTCATTTCTCAGTACGATCGCAAGTCAGTGACGAACTTGCAGGATGTTCATGTCGTTAATAATTTCTCCTTCAGTTAAGTTGCGACCGATTTTTACTTCAGCTGCCTAAAAAACCTGGACTAATAGTCAAAAATTGTTTAATTTATCGACACATTACCTAAGGGATGAACCAGAATCACTTCCGTACCATTCATAATACACTTTCTAGTACCAAAATTACACCCCGGATGTGGAGAACACTAGAAATTGTTTCACTAAAATTGTCATTGTGACATACAACTTAACAGAATTGAACAGTTTTGGTTCCTTTCCTACCTAAACGTGTTTTCAATGATCCCTGAAAATTTCATGCTAAAGGTTCAATTACTTTCACGTGTAAACCAGGCCTGGTTTACACGTAAGCATAAGCATAAGGACAAAAAAAGGGAAAAAAAAGGAATGAAGTCAAGCCTGCGACACGAGGAACGTCGTAATCATATGCATAAGATCGTGGTCATAGCAAATACCAAGAGCCAAACAAAAAATGAAACAAAAATTCTAGCTGTATTATCTTCGCAAGTCTCAGAGGAGATATCGTACTTGATTTTCGCATTAATGTTGTCCTTATGCTTATGTTGCTCACGTCAACCAGGCTTAAAACGTCATAAAGAAAAATGCTTTTGATAAGTTGCCTTGTTTTCGGTGGATAATTTATCGTACTCAAATGGAATGAACTCTCTTGGGCCTACCCGACAATGTTTCTGAGTTTTTTCCTAGACACCGCAAAATTTACACGTTGAATAATTCATTCACCAGATGGGGAAACTTTGCAGGAGACTTTACATTTTGTACCTCTTTTACGGTCAATATCATCATTGAATCTTTTTCATGTTTGGTCGGCCGCAAAAATGAGAAAATACCGCACGAAAAATCCATGCGAATGGAAGACATGTATAATGGACCCGCAAAACACAAAGTATCGCTTGTTCATGGTGTGCAAAGGCCTATGGTATACTGTAGCAACGCTAGGTCCTCTAAAATTTTGCTTTCGTTTTAAATTATTTTGCTTTTCTTTTTTCCTTTTCTATTTTTTAAATAATATTTTTTGTTTTTCCTTTCATTTGCCCTTTATCCAATTTATCTTGAATTTTTGAACGGCAACTATAGGCTACCATATTACCTCCTCAAGGAGGATACCTCAGGGCTATGTATTGTCACATTTGCGAAAGACGTTGATCGATCTCCCATGGCCTTTGAAAGAACCGGGAAGTCAAAACAATGCGATGTTTAGGAGTTGCTAGTTGGGACTGAAGTCGTATCAAGAAACCGAAAAGAAATTTTGTTTCACCTTAACAACGTTCATGTAGTCACTTCCTGGGTAATCATTACAAATTTGTTGTAGGGAAACAAAAAACAGACAAATTAGAATTCAAATTCACCAAGAGTATAGAAACTAAAAAATTTCATTTCTTTATAATTATTTTTTTCGGTCAAAAGTGCTCGTTGAGTTACACCGGCTGTTATTCTGAATAAAAACCGTTGAAAACATGGGTTGGGTCAGATGATAGTGAAAGGTGGCCTCGTGCGTACAAAATATTACATTAACGTTCTTATGGCAAGTGTCGCCTCGGTATGGTTCCTAAATAATTTTCCACGTTATTCGAAAGAGTTCGGTGACCCCAATTGTTTATTCATTTAAACAATTCTCAGGCATGGAATATCACTCGACAGTCTAAGAAAAAAAAAACTCGTCAATGCCGTTTATAATTTTTATTTTTATTAATCCTGTCTACTGATTTCCCATATGTAAACGAAAGTTTCAACGAAAACGTGGGGGTGATCGAATTCTTTACCGAGTTAAGTAAGACTAACTGGTAATTAGGAGCCATTTAAAAGCGTATATATTGCCAATTCCTGGCAATATTTTTAAGGCAAAAAATGTTTTACTTACATGTCAAATTAGACTTCTCTTCAATCGACGTCGGAATCAACATTTTCGAAAACTTAAAGATCGGCCAACAGAGGTGCAAGAGGGCAATGACATACAGCTATGGCTTGAAGGTTTATAGTTAGAAAGAACACTATTCATTTCAGCAGACGAATAATGTCCGTCAAAAGAGACAGTAATGGAGGTATATAACCAACTGTAATTGTAAGACTTGAAATAAATCTTCCATGATCAAAGGAACCAGTTCCGCAGCGTCGTAGCCAAGAATATGAAAGTGGGAAGCGGAAGAAATTCGAGATAAATCTACCGACAAGATATTAGTAATGTACCAAGAAATAAAATTAAGCAAAAATTAACCAGGGCATTTCCCTGATCGTAAAAGTGAAACTATTTGCGAAGTTTGAAGAAAAATATTGAATAATATGTACTAACTATATATGGCCGATATTAAATTCGAAAATTTAAGCCTAGCCCACTCGAGGAAATTTTCTGTGGTAAGTTTTCTATAACAAAGCTACTTGCTCGTGAATAAAGACAGCAAATGCAATGTTGAAAATTCGTTTGCCTATGCACCAGAAATGACTAGGGACAGTCAACACAAGACCAAGGAAGCCACTGGCAACCCCTGAGTATGTGGCAAACTTTCTGTGACGGGTTGTGCACACGAGCAAACTTTCACATATGACATTTTTTCTTTGCCACATAAAAACTGGCGCGCCAGTTTTTCATTAAATATTTTTGTCACAAAATTCGGGCAAATTTTCTCATGTACACGAGCAAATAAAATAGTCACTGAAAAACTTACCACAGAAAATGTGCTCGTGTGGACTAGGCTTTAACGTAAAAGCGTGTCGCTTTTTGTGAGGTATGACATATACCAACGTATTTCTGTTTAGTTCAATCATCACCACTATCACAACCACTTTAACTTGAGGGCTCGTCAGATATTTTGGTAAATTCAAAAGCCAAAACATATTCAGCAATTTTTCATTATGATATTTCAAAGACAAACTGGATCCACATCGGACAAGTTTAATGTACAAACAAATGTAGTGGATGTACCGACCCTGGTACGGACAGGTCTAGTCTGGATGAAAAGTGGGCAGTCAACTGCTCCCATGTGCCTACGCTATTGATAGAAACCCCATTTCAGTCCACATTTATTACCTAATAAACTTTGACAGATACATATTGCTTCGTCAATGTTCAAATTTTAATCTTCATTCTTCACGTTACAATAGGGTAAATGTAGATGTATATGAGTTTTCCATTAGCTGTGGAAAAGCTCCTCTTTTGAAAGTGTAATCAAAATGGCTCGATATGGTCTCCTCAAAAGTGAACTTTTGAAAATGATATTATTGTAAGTAATACTATGGCATGAGGAGACGAGGAATCAAATGTCGCCGAAAGGCGATGGAGGGCTTGTATAAGACTGAAAGGTCGTACACCTGCAATATCCTTCAGACGCTTGAGGGGACTTTTAGTACTAGTTTCCTTCATGCCATGGTACGACTTTGTGATGTCAAGAAAGTGCATCAGAAGATACAAAATACTGATAAGTTTGTATTTGAAATCATCATAGTTGATATGGTTAAATGTTGCGGACTGACTGGCACAGAAAATTAAGAATAATGTAATGTACCGTTGCATATGTTAATACACAACAATTTAGTGCTTAAGATGCGGTGGCTTGGTGTTCATATCAACATACACTCTTCTGTCCAGGGATCTCCATTTGACGGCTAAAATTGTCCGGTATTAGCCCATGGAAACTACATATCAGCAATCCAGACTCACAAAGACAATCAACAGTAGCAAAAAAGATGGCGGCTTGAATATTTTTTCCATGATTCTCTGAGTAGAGACGGCGAAGCTTGGGGGTGGGGGGGCTGTAGTCCCCCACTTGTTTTCCAAATGTATTGTTGAAACAACTACGCTTTAAAACACTTGTTGTGAAATTTCCCAGAGATTGTATTTTTATCTCAAGCCCCCCAACTCGTAATTCCACTCCGCCGTCCCTGCTGAGAACAGAAAATACCATATCTTGCAACACTGTCAACTTATGTTTATAGAACATCAAAATTTGTAAGAATGAAGCATTTATCTTCCACATAACTGGTAACATGTCTATCAGTTTCTTCACGGTCCTTTAACTAACTTAGGTTCGCTAAGAATCAGTAAACTGTACTCTCTGCCATCATTTTTACAAGGATTGCTACGATGGATTGGAATGGGCTTGAACTTTATATTGTTTGGGGGTACCCATTTAGCGGGCAAATTCGTGCGACATCAGCCTGAATAAAGCCTCGTTTCCATATAGCCTCGTTGTAAGTCTTACAACAATTGTAACGTGCACACTCGGCCGGCTAACCTTGTCTTTATTTCAACGTAATCACAACTAAACAGTACTATACAAACTTCGCCTATATATACTGTTTGTCCTTGCACGTGAATAGCTTACGGTATTTTACATAATTACGACTTAACGGAAACGCAAGTCGCAAATGTTGTAATTCTATCGGCAATCAGTCGGCGATTGTTGTCGAAGTTGAATCAAGTTCAACTTCTACAACAATTACAATCGTCGACAAATCAACATTTAATGGAAACGTTCGTCGCCAATAGTCTGCGACAGAAAAGTGCCCACAGTACCTCAGTCACAGGATAATAGTTTATATATTATTATGTAACGATGAGTCAAACGCAGAGTTTAACTTTAACTTACAAGCGGTTCATGGATGTTGCTCGTGTGTACCCAGCCACCTTCCAAAGATCGTCGGTTGTGTTTTGCGGAAAAAAGCACTGAATCAATTTTTTTCCTCTTCCTTGATTGCCTGTGAATCTTTGCTAAGGCAAGCAGCAACACCTTTTTGTATTGTACCTGTAACCTTAGACTTCACTGTGCCATCTACGTTCAGCGTTTTAATGCGAGAAATATTTTATGACAACGTGTTAGAAGCCAAGTTGTGGCTCTCGCCCAGGTCTAACTTTTTCTAAACCACCCGCTAGCGCAGTTTGAACATAAATCGGCGATCACTAAACCGAGACGTCCTGAATACTAGAAGGAAATCGATGCCTAAATTACAACAGTTACAGCTATACGGAAACACAATCGTTGTAATGGAATCGTCGATAATCGCCGACTGAACTGCAATTACAGCTATGTGGAAACCAGGCTTAAATATGGAGTAACTGTCTCACGGGAGTATTTAGGGGGGTTCCCGTAACCAGGAAACGCCCCTCGCTTGCATTAAGGCAGCGCACGAAATAGAATAACCGAAAGATTTTGTCGGTATCTCACTCCTTTTGTTCCCTGAACTTACAATTTCAAATTTAGGTTGTTTTTGGATTCTTTTCGAGTGTAGCGTCAAGTCTTGCTATGATTCATAGAAAAAGAATCCTTATACTACAACTTACCACGCTTAGATCAAGTGGCGCTACCTGTGGCAAGCGAGACTTTGAAAAAAAAATACTGTGCTAAAAATTTGAAACTTCTGTCGGTAACAAAGATCAGAACCGACTTTTTTCAGAATGACATTTGCACCTTAGGACATAAACTCATAAATAGCACCTTCGCAGTACAACAATCAATGTTACCAAGTTCAATGAACGACGAAGACAAGAACTGGCGGCCCACCCAGCTATTCTATGCCGGAAATTTGGTCCACACAGCCAGAAAGGTTGCGTACCTCTGGCCTAGATGTTTGCCAACTTGATCTCACAATCCTGCATCTTGCTGGTGCGAAAACCAAAAACTTGTCTTCGAAATATTTCCGATTTTCTTTTGTCTAGATTTTAAGACTGTAGCTGGCCTGCAGGATATCTTGAGTGAATAGCGACTTCCTTTCAAGTTGAACTATGTATGTATAACTATGACACGTAGGTGTTCATAGTCGTTTGAAAAAAAACTTCATGTCACTTAATTTGAATTTCGTCACAATCGTTACTTAATCATTTCCAGAATGACTCAGAATTAATCTCAGGTGTGTATATTAATTTCAAACTTTTTCCTGAAGGGAACACTACCCGCCCTTCCGACTTCAAAATTCCCCTTTCTTAGTCCTGCATATGCCCCAGTATCTCTACAGAATGAGTTAAGGCAACTGAAAATTATATCATTACTTACCCGACAAATTCAAAGACAACAACTGACTGACGGTCCCTTACAATACTATTTTAGTTCTTTCCTCTTGACCCAAATGTTCGTCTTACTTTTATTAAAATTACGCTTACATGCCTGCCGTATCTCAATTAGTTCTTGAGATTATTCAAACCCACATGATATCTAAATGCCTACCAAGTCAACTGTAGCACATTCAGTCAAAATATTTAATCAAGTACTTGTAATACTTTTCATTTAGGCATACGAATACAAGTAGAGATGCACAACTAACGCCAATTTAGTTTGAATTTAATGACCTAAGTAACGATTAATTCAAAGAAAACAGTTCTTCAATTGAGTAATTGTTATTCAAAGGGCGTCCACAGACCGAGAAATACCACTGAATGGAACTTTAAATTTAAACTTTTCAGGGATGGCATGCCCCCTAATACCGAGAAAACGTGCGCCTTTGCAATTTATCAGTTCAAAATTCTGCTCTGAAGGAGCTCCACTTTCAAAAGTCTGAAAACTGCACATTGCCAAAGGTTTGACCAAACGTTGAGACTTACATAACTTTAGTGTTTCTTTGAAACGTTTAACACCACCCTTTGAAATCTCGCACATTGTCAAAGTCCATGAAATTAAACAGCGGTGCCTCAAAATGTTTCCATAGTTGCATAATAGACCTCAGAGCCATGTACGTAAAGCAAAGAGAGTTTAGCTTCGGGTGGTTCTCAGTCAGGCAATTTTTTCGTTCAGTTTTTATTTGTCGAAAACAAGGAAACGCAGATTACGTTTATGATGTTTAATAGGAAACGAACAATCACGCCCCAACAAGAAAGGGGTCTCGAAATCGTCACGTCACCACGGCAATGGTAATTTTTGGTCTTTAAATGGTTAGTTTGACGAGATAGTTTCACATTCGATGTTTGAAGTGATTTAGTTTAACCCTTCACGTCCAGTGTCCGATATATATCGAACACCAATAAACAAAAGAACCAGCGAGAGAACAAACGAAAAGCAAAGAAAGAAAAACGAACAAAAGAAAAACGAACAAAAGAAAAAATTTAGGCATTAAAGGGTTAACCTCAGATATACATAATTTAGGAACTATAGTCACAATGTCGTATCCACCATGCAACACTATAGGTAACGGCATTTGTAAAATCAAGTACAAGTAAATCAAAATATCTCAAGTACACAGTGAGATATGGAATGGCTGTTAAACGCCATCGTTGATCACTTGGGCAGCCAATTGAAATAGACAAACTTATATTCCATCGATCTCCAATTTAAAAACACACCAGTAAAACACAAGTAAAAATCTTTTATTCGTACCATACATATCCAGTATAAACGACATTTTGTAGAAGTGGGAGGAATGAAATTAAACTAAAAATCATCTCTGAAATAACATTACTGTCTTGTTAAAAAGAGAGCGTCTCGTGTAATTGTCCTATTAAAGTTTTATCTCTAAGATACACTCAATATTTGGGAAACTCCATAAAACCTAAAAACACTGGTATGATAGTTTTATGTTCTGCTTAAAAAGCTTAAAAAGTCAGCTTCTGAAAACGGTCATTTTGACTTAAACGGTTATGTGAAGAAGAAACGTACTTTACATCTTTAACACTAAAACAATAACTTTCCTAGATTTGGCTTTTCCACAAGAGAAAAATTCCTTAACATTGAAGTACAACGGTGGCACATGTAAGACTGGGTAATGGCACTTACGGAGCGACGTAAGGGGGTGGAAGACGATAACTAGGCACTGGAAGGCGTGCGTTAGCTGTTTGTTCATGGCCGCTGTCAAATGAAGGAGGCTGGTAAGATAGGGAGCAATCTGATAAAAGGGTAACGCTGGGATCGTCGGTAGGCGTTGAACTTCGAGGGTAGGACGGAGGGGGAAGAGGCGGCTTCTCACTGGGTGTGATCAATGGCTGATTTCCATACACCTCCTTCGCTGGGTACTCCTCTCGGAACACGGCTGGCTTCTTTCTGTACAGAAATACAATCTTGTCATTCTTCTTCAGTTTGCTCCTCCGTCGGCACCGTATGCAGATTATTACAATCAGTCCAATGACCAAAATAAGGGCGGCAACAACAAATGCCGGAATGATTGTGTATTGCCACCAGGTCCCGCTCCCTCTATCCTGGGCACGGCCCAGAACGTTTGGATCAGGCGTCGTCACTGCAGTATCAACAATCTTGACGTACACTTCTTCCACTGGGCAACTTTTTTGTATTGGACATGAATTCGCCATGAGCTCTCCGAAAGGCTCGACGGGCTTTTCAGTATCGCCAATCTCATATTTCTCTTTGTACAACAGAACCTGGGGAAGGTCATTGGCAATGTTGGCGAATCTCCATTCGAATCGCAAGCCTTCATCATAATTCTGAACACGGAGGTCTTTGGTTGACGTGTTGAAGTACCCCTTAAAATAGTTTCCAAGAGAATAACAGAGTTCTACCCTTAATATCACGCTCTCTTTAAACTTCGAATATGGAAAGTCGAGAACGAGGCCAAATAAGTGATTAAACTGGGTGTCAACCTCCAAAACGTGAAATTCAAACGCATCACGGGCCTTTTTCTTACCGCTGTCTGTTGCTACCATGAGAAACTCAGGTTTTCCAATTTGTTCTCGCCTAGGTAGAGCAAAAATTGTTCGAGTGCGGGCATCAAAGTAAACCCATGAATCCGGAGAAAGAGGTTGGCCATCAATATTGGACATCTCAAGGGTCAGATTATTAGTATTGCCATCTTCCAAGTCGTAGAATGTATCATACGGAACAGGAAACTTGATAGGTTGACCAACGTAAAGTTTGATCAGGTCAATGTGGTTGATAAGTTGCGGCGGTTCATTTTTACCAACAACGTTTATTTCGACTTTGTCTACTTCCTTCAGGCCACCGGAGTCGGTAACAGTCAAAAGTATTTTAACTTTACCAATGTCACTTATACCTGGCTTTCCCTCGAGCGTTTGTTTAGACGGGTCAAGTTTAAGCCATAGATCAGAAGGCAATATTCTACCATCGGGATTAAACATTTCAAGTTTCAAGTTGGGAGTAAGTCCATCTTCCTTGTCCGAGAAGGTGTTGGGAGGGATTAGATAAACGAAGTACACGTCCACCTCAGTAGTTAGATTACCAATAGGATTGTCTAATGTGGGAGGAGTGTTTACAGATGTAGGTTGTGGCCCAGGGGCAATTGAAGGTGAGGCAGATGACATTGTCAATGTCATGGGCAGGGCGGTTGGAGAGG
This sequence comes from Heliopora coerulea, assembly GCA_030142905.1. NCBI lineage: Eukaryota > Metazoa > Cnidaria > Anthozoa > Scleralcyonacea > Helioporidae > Heliopora > Heliopora coerulea. Next base: position 665,599 of record JASJOG010000023.1, read on the forward strand.
GGGCTATAGTTGGAGTCCTCATGACACCGGGAGCTCTTTCGGTCGGTACGGAAGTGGGTGTCACGAAAGCAGACGTTGGTCTCGGTGTTGAAGCATGTGCATCTCGACGGACCCGAACGACTTGCCGATGTTTCATAACACCGTGCGTCACATGCCAAGCCACCACTGGTGAACCGAGGTGTGTCTTGAACGCTCCAGTCTCGGAAGCAGATTTCAACTTAATGACAAACGAATTTCCTGAAAAGCAAGATTAGCTTTAAAAATGCTTCTTTTGCTCGAGGGAAGAATGGCTTTCACCACACATGGGCTGCTATTTCACCAAAGGGCTGTAGCCCGGACCAAAACAAAAACAGCGATAGCTTTTTTTTTTCAGTAAACCTTCACCAATCTTTTTGCGTGCTGTACTTCACTTGGTTTACTGATGGAAAACAGGTTAGTGTACTCTTTAGATGAAAAATTAAACACGATATAAACCTTAGACATTATCCGTCATTTGAAGACTAATGCACTACAGTCAGCTGTTCAGTGAGTGACATTCGAAGCAGGATCAGGAATGAGTAGACTTTGAAGAGCACACAAGTATAAGCTGTCAAGGTGGACTAAAATCGGGTCGCTCAGGTTTGTTGACCAAGCAAACACCGGGTCATTCAACTCATTAAAAATAGAAACCAAACACGAAGCCATGTAGCCACATTTTCGACCTCTAGACGTTACATTAAATATTTCATAGCCTTAATGACTAATTTCAAGTGCAAATACATTCATGATTTGCAGTTAATAAAAAATTTAACACACTTGTCGACAGTTCTATGTCTGTTCAAAATCGTGTAAACGTACCACAGACGTTTTTCATGAACATGGGCAATTACTATTAGTAACCAGGCCATACCTCATAATTAGCCTCGTTTTGAAATCATCTTCAGTGCTGGACCAGTGAACTCGATTTTCGTATCTGGAATGCTAACTCCCAACAAGCAGGAAATTTGTCATAGCTAACCTAAACAGCGCGGGCGTCTCGTTTATCTTCATGAATTTATGTTCGAAATGAACTAAAATCTGTTTTCAATGCTGGATTGTCTCAACTTAAATCATCGTTAAAGAACCAAGACACCAATAATTTAAAACTAGCCATGTGATCTTTTGTTCTGTCCATAACTGCTTATGATCCGAGTCCAGGAACCTTTGGAGTTTTCAAGCGGAACATGGAAGAAAACGAATTTTTCTTTTGAAGGGCATACTGGTTGACCCGATGCACTACTTGGAGAGCAACGTACGATCAAAGGTGAGTTGAAATATGTGGAACACTCGTTGCTCTTTTAAAATCAAGTGGCAGTGGTTCAACTGGAAGTCATCTTTACCTTGTAAACTGCACTAGCAAATTGCTTAGTTCCCCTCTTACAGCTAAAATACTAGTTTGACAAGGAAGTGTCGTGCATAATTTGTCCGATGCCACCTCGATTTTTGAGTTTTAAAACATTTGTTGGTCTTTCCTGTGTCCATTAAAATAAGTCCTATCATAGGGAAAAATCCGGAACACATCCAAATTTAAGGATGTAACACGCTTGTGGCAGTTCAAGGTCACAGTTGCCTACAAAATAGTGCTACAGAAATTTATCTTGGTTGGTTTTAACCACCCCAATTGACCCAAGCAGTCAACCCTAGACTTCCCAATTACTAATAAACAAGTTTATTCGAAAATCCACCGCTAACCTGCTTTTCAGGTGAACTGTCAGACCAGGTAATTTTTTGTTCGTTATTTGTGGAGTGTGAGAAAAGGAAGATTGTAAATAAAATAAAATTTCGGCGATGCCACCAAAAAAATACACTTTTAAAGTTTGCCGTGGTTCACTAGCGTTAAGATGATGTGAATTGTTCTGATGTGAATAGCAACTGCGAAGATGGGAATTATTTCACTGTCAAAGTGACTTGCGTTATTTAATAGGTAACGATTTATAAAGAGAATACAGGGTAAATCAAGCAAGAAACTGCTCATGGAGGGGAAGGGTATGGCGATAACAATGGGGACAATTAAGCTTCTGTGACTGTGAAGTCTGAAGGGATTTTCTCCCTCAAAATTACAAAATTTTATGTTCTGAAATGTAGTTTCTAGTGTTCCAATTGAGGTACTTCTGAAGGACTTTTTTAATCTCAATTGCCAATAGATAAATGGGGAAGGAGCCCCCTTTGTTCTGCCAGTGAATGGATTCATATAATGTTGAAGCAGCATTCAAGCTCTTCAGTTTACATGGTCACCTTTCATTATTTTATTCTGGCTACTGTAAATGATTGCAGTTAGCTTGATAGAGGCCTTCGAGGTCATGAAATAGACATTTACTATTGGTTGAGTTGAAAGCATTTCTACGTTCTTTACATTATTTGTTGGCTTGTTTAAGAAAATTTAGAAAACATGTTTTGATTGTTTAATGCTTTTACTAAAAACATAGTATTTGATGTATTTACTTTTTTTTTTTGGTTGAGTTCGAGCCTGTTGCATGGCATGTCCTATGTAAGTTAATAGTCCTGTCAAATACAGTGCATGCTTTTTGTTTTCCTATTTTTTTTCATCTATTAGGTTGACTTGATGTTTATTTTTCCTACTGGTTTGATCTTGTTTGATATTGTCATGCTTTCTCTTATGTTTGTATGACAATAATACTTATTGTCATACAAAGATGCAAGGGATGCTTTTTGTTTGTCTTTAGAATTGCATGTTAACACTCGGTTCCTGGCTGAAGAAAAAGTTAAAGGAGAGCTATTGTCAGTGAATAATATTCTGCATTAGGTGTACATTTATACTTTGAAATAAAGGTTGATCAATATGTGTCTGTTCACAAGTTCATCATAAAATAGTTCGATAGTTCACTATCCAAGTCCTCAATAAACTCATTACTATGCTTTTCAAAACTTCATTTGTTCTACAAGAAAATCTGCTGCAGGTAAAAACAATAGTGGTTTAATTTGAAGTTATTCTGGTGACGTTTCATGGTTTGTGTTGCCGGCTTTGTTTTATAAGTTATGCATAATGCAAGAGGACCAAATTAAAAGCACCCAGTCGTACTCGGCTCGTTTCCTGAGCTTAGGATAATTTAATGACACCAAGAACCTTTTAGATGAAGAATTGTTTGTTTCTTCCAAAGTGTAGCACACCGTAGTTTTGTTATTCAAGGTTTATGTTTATCCAAATAGTAGAATTAGCAGCAATTTCGGCGAAGACTATGAAATTCAGAGCCTCGATCACCATGTTATTTTGCCGCCCCAGACTCCGGGAAGCCAATTCGTGACACGGTTTTCGCGTATGATCAGACATTTTTCCCACCACTTCTAACTCCCAGTCATCTGAACGGGGAAAAAGTGAAGCCAAGATGGCCGCCCATGGTAATTTTGTACGTCAGTTTCACTCCTCTTCGCGGTCTAGCACGTCAGTTCTAGGCCTTTACACGACTTCAATCTTCAGTTTCTGTTTGGTTCGGCTTCGAAAACATTCACAACCATGGAAAAAGTGATCAGACGAAATATTACTGGACCAGTTTTATATATTCGAGTACTTAAAAGGATTCATTATTGCCGTGTGGCCTAAGAATGTGTTAAATTGTCTAAAGATAGTAAACTAACGGTAAAAAGAGGACGTGTACTTGGTAGTCAGCTAAAGTAATTTTTCGAGACCGTTTTACCAGGTTTCTCGTCAGTTTGGTAACTTATTTTCGTGAAAATATATCAACTTTAACTCGGTTTGACTTTGTCGAAATATATTTGAAATTCTCAAACTCATTTCTGTTTTGATGACATGTATTGTGTGCATTTTCAAAGAAAACTCTTCAGAAAATGTAAAAAGTCGCGTAGGAGACTGAAACTGACGTACAAGACCGCGTAGGGAATTGAGTCCGAAGTACAAAATTGCCCTCCATGGGCGGCCATTTTGCCCTCACATTTCATTGGCCAGTTAGTATTCCAGTTATGGAAAATAGAGTTCACTGCACTGGACACAAAATCGAGATTCGGGAAATGTTAGTGTGCTGCCTTGCTGGTGCTCGCCAGCAATAAATCAACCCTACAATTAACATGCTTAGCCACTGCCGATTTCCTTCATAATTTGTGCTCAATATAACAAAAATGTCCAAGAATTTTTACTCACCTGCAATATTTACTCCGCAGCCAATCTTCCACGAAACACAAACGCCTCTCTCCTGGACGTCTTTAATCCAGCCAGGTCCAGCCGTCAAAAGGATGACATCCTTCAAGTTAAATGCAGTCTTCTCCCCTTTCCCAGGTAGAAAGCGAAGCATTTCGATATCAACGTCTGACCATTTGGAAACGTTTTTCATAAGTTCCACTCGTTTTGCTCCGGATAACTTTCTTGCACTTAAGTCGAACACCATTGTGGCCACAACTACCGGCAGATTGTTGGGGCAATCCAGAGGCGATTGGGAAACATTGCTGCTGCTTTGTTGAGCTAAAGGAGTTGGCCTTAAAATGTTATAGTGTTTTAAATCTTTGTCATGCTGAACCACGTCTATAGTTAAGAAGTTTATTGCTTCAACTGTTTTGTTGGTTTCGTCGCTTATAATGTCAAGCTGGATGGCGTGGGATCCTTTATCGTGATGTGTGGGTATCCCAAGCAATATATTTTTAGTAGAATCAAATGTAAGCCACGATGGAAGGTCTTCACCTCCATATCTATGGAGCTAAAGAAACCAAAGAAAAACCGAGTCATACAAGATGTACTGCACACACTGTATTTAAATCATAAAAGAACCTCGTAAAGACCATAAAAGTCCTTATGAAGATCTTTCTGAAACAATGATTGGACCTCAAGTTAAACTAAGGACATAGCAAACTTTTTGGCTGTCAGTATCTGGGCTCCTACCAGGTCAACTGGCGTCAGTTTCAGTCCTGTAGCCATATGCATCCTTGGAGTTCCCCTGGTAGGAACGTAGAAGTGACAGCCAAAAATAGGCCTCTATCTCACCCATGTATGACTGTACTTTCTGACCAGAAGTCACTGTTCGAATATAGACGGAATTAATTGATCTTCTGCTAGTCTCTGGATTTCTGGATTCTGATTTCCGACTAGTTCTTTGACAGTTAATTTTGATGCTTATAGATCAACTGCATGAGTACCAACATGCGTCATGATAATCACATAGCCTCGACTAGTGTGAGGCGGTTAATCGGTTGACCAGAAAAGATCGGTTTTATGTAGAGATTTGTCGGTTTCCTTCACGTCGGAAAACCGAAAAACCGATTCAGCACTTATCGATTTGATTTTATCGGCTTTGCATTCAACGCGAATTCGGATTCAACCAAGTAGCGTTCTGTCGGATCATAGCTGCAATCGTTCGGAAGTCAGGTTAATGTCTGAGATGTCAGGATCAAAAGTATTTGTATTAAATACATAGAATTTCAATTTTTGATGTATAAATAATAAAAGTTAAATAATCTATTATGATTTCAACAATATTACCGCTTTATAAAGTAAACACATGTTTCTTAACTTTCTTTTGGACCACAATAAATTAATTAACGCGAAAGATCGGTTACGTCGGTTTTATCAGTTTTTTTCGTGACGGTTTTCGGGGTTTTTTTTTTTTGTTTTTCTTTTCCAAAACCGCCTCACACTAGCCTCGACTTCATTATTTCAAATTCTTTTGGAAAAAGAACAAATACTCGAAACCATTATCTCTTTCCCGGCGGGAAAATTTCGATTGTTTTACTTTGGCGAACGCCAGACGATTTCACTTGTTCAAGAGAGAGTTCCTGCAGTGAAAGAGCTAAGAAAACTGAACAGAATTCAAAATGAAGAACTTTGAAGTTTTTGTATATTGTGATACTCTGTGATATCTACGCACTTGCTACAAAAAGCAGTTTTCCGCGAAAATATACGAACAAGCATTTAACTTAATTTACATTAACAAGGGGCATGTTTCCCACCCGGAAAATGGTTAGTGTCGCCAACAGAGGGACAGTCATTTTTAAAACACGTCTGCACGTTTTTACCTTATAAGTATATCCACTGTGTATTGCCAAGTCTGCCGGTAACTTGTAAGAGAAGGCTTTTCCAACCACAGTGGCAAGCTCATCGGGTTTCAATGAGATTGAAAGTGTCTCTTCACAATACAAACACAATGTAATGAGGATCACTAGAGGAAAAACCTGTCGCATGGAATAACTTCTATCTCCAAATTTCATCTTTGAACTAAGACGTTATATTATCGCCACTAATTTCATAACAGCTTTTCCTCAACTGGTTTATCTGTAAAATAAAATTAAAATTACAGATGACAAAACAAGCGGCGACGCAAAGTAAGGCTAGACTACAGGTGCAAATCACGCCGTCACAAAAACATACACACAATCAATATATGGTAGACGTGTTTGGGATTAAGAATAGACGTTTTATCTAGTAAATAAATCGTTTTAGCTAACTTTTATGGTTGGGGTTAGGGTTTCGGTTAAAATAAATGTCCATAAAACTGTTTTAAAAATTAACACACACAGCAGTTTAGCGGTTGTTTAGAAGAAACAATCCACTCCACGATAAAATTGTAAACGCCAACAAATTACATATCGTGGACAAGTTTAGGTTGAGGATTAGTGTCAATAACATCGCTTTGACTAACGTTTAGGACTAGATTTAGGTTAAGGTTAGAGTTTGGATTAGAATAAATGTCAAAATTTCTTTAAATATCGTAATTCATTGTAACTCGGACGCAGCCGAATTGAGCTCTTCCTAGCAACCGAGTGATGGCGTTATTTGCACCGCTAAACTGCGTCGTTCCCGAAGTAAATGCGTCACGTTATTCTCAAAGTTCTACGAATGTGCAAGTTACTTATCTCATACAGCATGGGAAATTTCTCGCTGGCACAGTCAGTTGGGGCTGGTTTGACTCCCCTCCATTGATTTGTTTCTTAATGTTCAATGTAATGTCATGAAACTTTCTACATGCATTAATCCCATGCTATAATCTTGGATAAAACAGTTGAGACAATCTCCTCAATCGTGAATTAGTTCATCGTTAATCTACATCTCGTCCCCCTCCCCAGAGTTCGTACACTTTTGGTCCATCAAAATTCCATGACTTATCCATTACTTTCCATGACCATATTTGCAAAAATCCATGACTTCTAAAAGCTAGAAACAACAAAACGAACTGAACAGGCGCTCCGTCAAACCACAGGGATTGCTAGGACCCAGTCTCTGAATTGAAGTGCACGGCCTAGCTATGATAAATTAAGGTTACGAGTATCGTAGATACATATTTTTGCGGTATTTTTCACGTTCATTGGTAACTTCAACAAACGTGAAAATGTGAGTTAAGAAAATTGAGTTACACTTATTCACTAATCCAGAAGAAATCTAATTTTCTATGACTTTCCATGACCGACATTAATTTTCCAAGTTTTCCAGGCCTGAATTTTAAAAGTTTGATTTTCCATGACTTTCCAAGTTTTCCGTGACCCGTATGAGCCCTGCCTCCTCTTATTCAATGATTTTGTGTCCAATCAACCGTTTTGTAGAACCTAAGGTACAACAATGAAACAAAATTGAACAAGGGAATCCGGGGGATGTAGGTTTAAGCGCTCCAAAACTTGGATATTGCAACCTTTATTGCCATTTCGGTATTTGTCTCAACTGGTTCTGTCCGAGATTGTAGGTCTATTTGATCTTTGGCTACCGCAAAATTTCGAATTAGCTCCCTAGGCACTAATTTAATTTTGCGACCTTGAAGTTAGACGCTTGTTCGAAGGAAGGCGCATATTCGAAGGTAGGCGCTTGTTCAAATTTGCATCACTTTCAACGGATGAAGACACTTCCTTTTTGGAGAATAACACTACAGATGATAAGGAGTTTGTTTCACCTAGACCGAACCAAACAAAACAGTTGGGTCATTGCCAAGCAGTTTGAAGGAGACTGGCGCAGCGACTGAAAGAACTTTGTGCGTACATGAACATATTAGTACTAACTTTGAGAAAAATACCACTGATCCTGTCGAAAAGTGAAGGCATTAAAGCAAGATTTCCCCAAAAATGAAATATCTCTCTTATTACAGGTATGAACAAGCCGCGTCTGGCTAAAAAAACAACTAAAATATAGAGATGGGCGCTTATTTCAAAATTCGTGTCATAGGCTGGCGCTTATTCGGAGGAGGGCGCTTATTCGGTGGAGGGCGCTTATTCGGAGGAGGGCGCTTATTCGGAGGAGGGCGCTTATTCGGAGGAGGGCGCTTATTCGAGGGTGAGCACTTGTTCGAATTATTACGGTTACATATGACGTCACAATGACGCCAAAGAAGTAATGATTTTTTTAAACAAAATCACCAAAGATGAAATTTATATGATTAACACGATTCATAAATGGCGTAACATAGATATCACAACGTACATATCTTCTTGTTTTCAGCTGTGTCTTGAAAATAAATCTAACGTTCCAAAACTGGACAATGATATTGAGTGTATTCTATGCAACATAACCTATTGAAACGCCGGGTTCGTCACGTGAAGTCATAAATATTGTGACATCATTCATAAAATGACGTCTTCCCTTCAAGTAACTCATAAATCTTTTATATTCTGTAATGTGACTTCGAAAAATAAAATACATGTACAGTAAGTCTTTATTGTACTGCAAAACTACGTTATACGGAGTACTTATGTTCAAATGATCGCCATCCATTGATGCACTTTACATTTTCAAGGTGGGAAAAATATACAGTAACACTCTTGATATTTGTACATTAAAATGCTAAAAAAAGCTTTCTTAAACTGAGAGGACAAAGTTTTGAAAACCGGGTAAATTCCACCACGCATCTCAAATGAACATGTCCATGGCAAATAAATGAGTAATGAAAGTAATGAAAGTAATGAAAGGCATACTCTTTGATTCCAGTGAAAATCTAAAAAGTCAGATCTTAATTTCAAATTGTTTAAGATTTTCCTGACAAAAATTTCACATGCAATTTCACATATGAAAATAGCATTTCATATGTGAATTGTTTCCAAACGCAAAATTAATTTTCTCATGAGAATATTGCATTTCATATGTGAAATACATGTTTCGTACACTAAGATTTCACATGCAAAACTTTGAACTAGTTCGTTTCACACGTGAATTAGGTATTTCATATATTTTTCGCATGTGAAATGACAGATGAAATAGTTAAGGGTACAGTACTGCTTAGAAATAACCTAACAGCGCGTCTGCGTCCGTCCTGCGTGCGGTTTGCGTCTCGGTTGCGTCCATTTTGCGTCCGTCCTGCGTGCGGTTTGCGTCCATACTGCGTCCAATATGCGTCTCTCCTGCGTCTGCGGGCGGGTGGAACGCACAGCCATCGCTGAATCTCGTAATGAGTCGCTATACGACGTTTAGCGATTCATAAACTATTCTACAGCTTGACAATGATTCCCTTGGCGGAACCTCAAAATAGTTTTAAAGGCATGACTGACTCGTTTGCAGTACAGAAACACTCAATGTAACGTTTAAAAGAAAGAATCTTAGTCCAGATAACCGTAAAATCTCAGTGTAGTCAGGTATTGACGGTGAAACTTAATTCGTCTTACGTATTACCAAGACGAGATTCCAAACCATCGTCAACAACACGTAGCAAACTACTTCAAAGTACGCTTAAAGACAGAATCAGCTTTATCTTTCGACGTTTAAATAGGAGAAAGATTAAAAAATAACCAGAAGTGAGCTTTTGGACCGCAGCCGCTTCTCAGCGAGCAGTATTTACATGTATGTTAATTAACCTCAGTGGAATTTCAAAATAGTCGATATGACATGACTCATTCGTTTGTTAGCCAAGCAAGCGATAAATCAGTCGTTGTTCTATACTGCATGGATGGTCAACCATCGTAAAATACGACCTAAAGTAAGGAAATCAAGTAAAAGGGCAGCCGTTTTATCTTGTTGGGTTCCCGAATGAGCTGGCAATGTCGTGCCTTCTCGCGCCTCCACCCCAAGTTTTGTCTAACACGTCAAACGGTGGAACTTGAGACATTTACACCCATCTTCTCGCTCAGAAGGTGTTTTAATTCGGACGATGTGAACTCGTCGTTATTTTTCATTTTATCATCGATAAAATCTCTTTCACGGCCACTTAAGATCGGCTTTCTTCCGCTAAGTTTGACATCAGCTAAACTGCCACTTCGTTCATACCGTGAAAGCAACAGGCTTATAGCTGGTCGTGATGTTTTTATTCCTTCTTCGAGAATATTCCTAATCTTAATGATCGATGTACCAGAAGACTTCAGAGAAACAGTTCGATTCCTAGCGAATTCCAAAAGTTTTCCCACTTGCAACACAGAACACAGTTACCGTACTCACCACGTTTAAAGTTACCATAGATGACTCATGACTTCGGAAAATAGCGTATGTCATCGATCGAGTCCCGACTTCTGCGTCTCGTGAGACGCAGTTTTGATTGACCGCAAAGGCAACCGCAGCCGAGCCGCAAGATGACCGCAGCCGAGCCTCAAAATGACCGCAAGTGAACCGCAAGGTGACCGCAGCCGAGCCGCAAAATAACCGCGTCTTGCACGCGGTTATTGTTAGGTTATTTCTGAGCAGTACTGTATGCTTGAAAAAAGTGGAAATAAATTTAAAGTTGGGATGCACAAACTTTCAGGAGAATCTTTGCATCACTAAAAATAATTTGAAAAAAAATTAGGCGCAAGTTCTGGGCTGGCACTTATCCCAAAGTTTTTTCCCCTGGGGTAGAGGGCAGTTAGTCGCCCTGGGGTACGCCGGCCACTCAGAGAAAACAAAATTCTCGAGATTAGATATAGATATACTATAAACATTTGCAAGTTGTCCCGTCGGTTTAAAACGTGGTTGCCTAACTTTTCAAACATGCATAATTCGACTCTTTGGTTGGATTTTGAGAGGTCCCACACATGTCTTCTCCTAACGTAAGAAAATTACTTTCACATTCGCGTTTTGTACGCAACTTTTGAAACATAAACTCAGGTGTTTAACATCGCACGCCCAACGGTAGCTTGCAAGTTGCAATAAATCCGTCGTATGTATAGTTATTGTAGGTTTTATTATTACTGTTATTGTAGGTTTTATTTATCATTGTATTTTTTGATTAATTTAATTACTTCACAGGTCTTTTCTTGATAGCAGGCTATGCTTGCCTGAAAAAGTCAACCTGTATAAATATGTTGAATAATAATAATAATGATAATAATAATAATAATAATAATAATTGATTGACTAACCAGATTAAGGTGTCTCCTTTTGCAGTATATCTTTTCAGATATCCTATTTTTAGTATCTTTACTTGCATATAATTAAGTAATGTTTCCACATTTATCTTAATCTGCTCAGTCAAATAATTGTCTTAAGGTGCTGAGTCATCATTTTTAAACTGTCTGGACTACTCAGCATTCAAGATATAGAATCTAGAATGCCTATCACACCTTTTTAATAAATCATAAATAGAGTAAATTTCTGACATATCATTCTGTTGACAACACTTTTTAAGAAGCACTGCAGAGTAGCATTGGTCAGATTTGCTATCTACATAAAATGAAAGACTATAAGTTATTTCAAGCAAGACTGATGCATGAAAATGACAATCTGTTTCAATGCAATTACTTTCAGTTGAAGTGCACATCATATTGCACCAACACTAGTGTTGTCATATAAAATGATTAAAGACTGCATCCAAAATGTATGGAAAGCTGAAGTCACCAATTGAACATATTTATGAAGAGAAGCTTGTCTATAACTCATTACTTCATGATGGTACATAAAAAATAATGAAAAGATATGGTCCACTGATAATGTGATAACCACAACTACAATGATTAATTTTGAATTACACAGATAAGACATTTGTGGAGAGAAAATATTTGGTAGTAAGCATGAAGCAATTAAGTTGCATTACTTGAGTATGCAGGACATTAAAAACCAAAGGCAAATTTTCACTTCAGTCCAAGCACAGACCTGACAAACAATGGTGATAAATAGTTTATGATATGACTTTATATCAAAACAGTAAAAGTAAAATAGTACAAAATAGTTTTGTGCATATCAGAAGTGTACTTTGAGATAGAAGTACTTGTAAATAGCTTTTTAGCCTTCAGTACATGGAATACTCAATAAATATAAAAACAAAATACAGATGTTTTGTGCAAAATCCTTTAACTTAAGGGTTCTCTTTATCAATTTCCATAAAGGGCTCATCAGTAACAAAACTAGTTCACTTATATTCTGTTTTATTGCTTAGGCTAGTTCCCACCATAAACCTTCCCACAGGGTAAAAATTGATTTCTTAACCTTAGCCAACCAACCAAATCACGACATTGATAATTAACTGATTATAAGGGATAAATACTAGCACAGACTTTAATATCACATAAAAATTAAATAGTAAACTGAGTAAAGTATGTGTAACAGTCCTTGATGCAACCTTGTTTATATGCATTAATGGTCACCATGACAGAACAATAAACATACAACCTTACATGAACAGTACATCTCTTCTCTGATATTAGATTGTTGTAAAATTAAGTTTATGAGCATCATGTAACACATTTATTTGAAAACCAAGTATTTTAACAAGAGTTGATAATAGCATTCAAAGATCACTGTTTTGAACAGAATGTTATTCTTCCTCCTTTACAAAGACATACTGTGCATACAGGATTTTCATTGTGGCTGCAATAAAGCTCATTGAACATTGGCTCTAATGTCTAGGTATACATTATGATTTTGATCTGTAATTGGACCACATTAATGAAATGTGACTTGCCATTCATCCACATTTTTACAAATGTGGGTACCACTGAATGCCTGTAGGACATTTTTAGCATTACTGTAATATGGTGGGACAATTGGTATGCAAGAATCACCACAATCGCAATTTTTTCATCAATGATCTTGTGGATTTTCTGTTTTCTTTTTGTGTTTCCTTAAGTTTCCTTTAGTCTCTGGGTGTTTGCAAAATTTTGATGTGAGGGTTTACTGTTCCTGCTGGTCCACTAGATGGCATGAGAGTGTATGAAAAAAGGACTCACTGTATTCATAATCTGAGTTCATTGGGCCTAAAGTGCATCAAAAACATACATATACTAACAGATCATAATATATAAAATAATTCACATATGTCAAAACTTAGTTCTATCAGAATAATTAGCATTATTATGGGTCAATACAGTACCTTTCTTTTGAATTAGAATGTACATATAAAAAGCAAGAAAAATGTTGATGTACTTTCAAAATACTGTAGTTTGAGATAGAAATACCATAACTCTCACACTATATACTTGTATGCATTAAATAGGATGGAACCTTAATTTGTGAAAGTGTCTGTTGTAATACTTCCACATAAAATTTCAATGCTTTTGTGAGTTGTTCTTGAGGAGGATTATGTGAAAATAATGACAATTATCCTGACTTGAGAACTAAACTTATTTACAACTCTGAATAACAACACATGTTAATTATACAGCACTTAACCAGTATGTTTCTAATCCATAAAACTGTCATAATAGGTTTATATGACACAATGCATTAAATGAAAACAAAATATCTGTCTAGTCCATAATTTCCCACCTTTACATCTTTACATATAAGATTTTAAAGCGAACAAATTATTACAAAAATGAACAAACACACATTAACTGTAATTCTAAAGGAGCAATATGAGGCTACATCTTAAACGCGTATTTCATGGGTAAACGTATTATGATTAGCAACCGGAATTGGAAACTACTAAATGACGAATAAACGTTAAAATAAAATCTGAAAAAAAATTAAAACTAGACAATATGTGCGTTCAATATTGAATAAACTGGAAAGAGAAAATATTACGAAGATCCTGTACAAATATCGGTATCTGCCGTCGAACCTTGAGGCCATACATACTCTCAGTATTAATGCGCTATTTCGTCTGGCTGTTTATGCTGGGAAGTCAACCCGGCCACTGCCACCAGTGCGAATAACTCATTTTGCAGTAGGAAATGGGAACATGCTCTCAACAACTTCATCTTGAATATACAAGAGGGAAAACGTGGCCCACGTTACAGTAAACCGTTTTTTCAAAGAGCCACTTGTGAATTATGATAGGGAACAGTGTTTCAAGACGGTTTGCTCGTGACCAATCTCAACGATTTGGAAAACTGCTTACGTATTGGCTTTCAAACCTATCCTTCTCTGATGCGTTTTGTTTGACATCACGCTTCCTGAGCCATTCAATAGAGCTCATACAAGTTCATGATATTAGAAGTTAATTACGCTTCCACTGTGTATCCTGTTCACCAGCTTACCAAAGCAATACATTTCGAGTTATAATGGCTTATTATACCTCTGCAATGGCCGTATTTCCGTATCATCGATACCTAAACTACCTATCCAAGTTGGACTGAATGCCAAATTATAATACATATTACGTGATTTAGCAATAGACTGAACGTTTCATCGATGAATAGATGTGTTAACGCAAAGCAATGGCTCGTCTTATAACGAACAAGTTAACCAAGACATAAAGGTACTCTCCAGCTAAAAGTAGGACACAAAGACAGCTCTGCTGCTTTACTTAAAACTCTTCACCAAAAGACGTCTAAAGTGTAGGGGGCTATGAATCAAGGTTTCCTACTATACCTATTTATGGTCTCCTGCATCGAAGATCAAAGTATACTATTCACTTGAAGCTTTCTCGCCCTTCGTAGAAGCAACATTTCAATACGTTATACTTGTGTTCGGGAAAGAATAGTTTCCTAAGCATCCTTTACGATGCGTTCTTTCCTAAAAATATTTCTCCTTGACAATTATGGTTTTTATATTATAATAGGGAAGTACACAAAGGAACATAATGGCGTGCCATAAAAGTCAATGAGGGAGCGATACATTTGTATTTTGCCAAAGTAATGTAAAACAGGCTCCCCAACAGAGGTTAAAAATGCCACCATCTACTTTCTGCCGTCTTCACAAACGCAACCATACAGGTAACATGCGACAATCGAACGCTTGAGTGGACGAACTCTAATGGTTAACATTCAAGCAACTTTGATGCACTGGCAAACTTATACATTCTGTTCTTACAGACACAAAACATTGTTGCACTTACCGCCTCGAAGACAACAGGCTTGCCTAGTGTTTCGCCAAAGATCAGAGTTCAGACTTCCCAACACCCAATGTTTTCAACAGAAGAGTCGATTCCAACCGCGATAAAATGTTCTTTTGGGCTTGGGAAGTGATAATATCAGACATTCTTGAACTGTTTTCGTCCGGTTAACCAATCAGGAGATCTAGTCTGGAACTCTATCCGGTAGGTAGCCAATGAACGCCAATAAGTTCTCTAGGCGCTACCTCAATTGTTCTCTGGCATCTAGTATCTTTCCTGTGAATTGTTTTTAAAATTGCTTGTCAAATCGCCAATCAGCTTTCGCACGTATATATTCCTGTGCCAGATTTTCTGTTGGTAAAATATGCTGATACTAAACCACAGATGTTTCCGCTTTCACTAAAAATCAAAAGATTTACCAAGTTGTCAATCGTTTTGCCCTAACGCAGATGACGTGTGTTAAAATACCTTTTGCTCATCTACTACTCACGACAAAAAGCCCTTAGCTAGCAGCGATCTCTCTTTCTGTCTGTGGTAAAGAGAAGTGATCTGAAACAGGACAAACTATTCGACAGCAATAAAGTAGAATAAAATAATCCGAAAATTGGCATCCTAGAACTTGGTATTCAAGAAAATGCAATTACCACGATTGGCTTTGTTTATGCCTGCGGTTTCTTGAATATCGAGTTCCAGTATGATAGTTTTTGGATCATTTTTTTCAACTTCAATTTTTTAAATCGTCGGCTTGTTATGGTTAATTGACAACAAATTAGGTATATTTGTCCCCTCATCAGCCTGTGTTGGGTGACACAGGCTGCCGCTTGTCAGGTTGTCATGTTTTCCAACAGTAGCGAGGTCACGTGAGGACGATGAAGGGTGTTTCTTCCACATTTTATTTAGGGTCGTGGCTACAAGGTATACCTGAGAAGGAGGGTTAGGATTAGGATTAGGATCAGGGTTAGGATGGGTTAGGGTTAGGGTTAGGGTTAGTGCTAGCTCTAGCCCTAGCCTTAACTCTAACTCTAACCCCAATCCTAACCCTAATCCCAACCCTGATCCTGATCTTAATCCTCCTTCGCAGGTATACCTTCTAGCCACGATCCACCTTTTAGGTGAACTGAGACAATTAAAACCAGCGTGATAGGTCCAGTCACATTAGCGACATAAAGACATAAGACACGAACACAACGACATGAAAGAAAAAGATCAATTTTTCCTCATGTCGTTATTTCCATGTCATTATGCTCTTGTTATGTCGTCATGTTCCCTACAGGATTATCGACATATCCACCGAAACTGAGTATCTTTCGCTTTTGTTTTTCCATGTCATCATGCCGCTTACTGTTTATCAGACCTAGCAGACCCCTTGCACTTTTATGCAAAACATTCCACGTAGGCGGGGCAACCTCGAAGTTCGACGTTCAGCAGGACGACTAATTAAAGGTCACTCTTTTGTTACAAGAATTTTTACTCCGTAGGAGAGTCTAGGTAAGGTGTCTTCTCGAAACGGCGCGCGATTAACACAGCCAAACCAGAACTCACCGCGGCAGTTACGCCACTCGGCCACTGAATATAACAGGATGTCTGACTAAAATCGATTATTGGCTTTCTTTGGACATGAAGTCGTCTTTATAGAAGAATTCAATATATCCTAAGCGTGAGAAGTAAGTAAAATAGTTAAAAGGATAACTATATAGGCAATTGCAACGGCCTAGCGATATTCCAACCAGGACTCGCCGCATGTGAAAGCAAGACGTGCGTACATTAGCTCGAAATTAATCTTAACTTATAATACAAACGAAAAAGTCGTCTGAGACGCGAATGTCGTCAAATATTAATCCTATGAACACAAATTTCCCGCCTCAAATTTATCCGTCTATTTTCCCGTCGTAAAGGAGGGAAAGGTAGAAAAGAAACTCATTCTAGACGAAAAACTCATTACAAGTTCACATTTGGCGGGTATAACGGTGCAGGTTTTCGACTTTTCGTGATGAACAGTTAAGGATGAAACGAAACCATCAGCCCTGGTTGTACCGTCGTTAAATATGTTAATATCATACCATCATTCACCCATCCGTTGTGAAGGTTTATGTTTGTGTTCTCTAAGAGCGTGAAAAAGCGTTAAAGACCAAAATGCAGGGGTCTAGCTGTAAGACTGTCGAGTGCAGTCGATATGCGATTGCAACGTGTGACGCGAACCATGAAACTAAATTAGTACATACTACATTGACTACGTGGATTAAACCGAGTATGTATGAATTTTAAATTTAACAATGGCCACACATGGTGAGATTGAATAGTTTGATCCTGAAAGCAATAACAGGGAGCTTTATGCAGGGTGAATGAAATTCTATTTCGAAAGTCATAGAAAACGGAGACAAAATCATAAAGAGCTATTTGGCAATAGGAAACAAAAGCAATAAACTACTACGATGTCTGCCGTTGCCTAATCTGCTAACATAAATAAATATCGACAAACTAGTTAAAGTAAAGTAATGAATGATCGTCAAAAATTGACGCCACGTGTGATTGCTTAATTACAGCCTCGAAAGACGCACGAACGCGATTGGCCGTGAGTGCAATCGAATTCCACGACGACATTCGGGTGGAGTAGAATTGAAATTCAAATGATGTACACAATATTGCGAATTTGTCGCCAAGTCTTGAGAAATGGACAACCCAGAGAAGGATACAACTAACAGTTCAAAGATACGTTTGCTGTACTGGATATAAATGCATATGTTTAGAGTCTTTAGAAGAATGCAAGGTTTTCGATGCATGGTTAAAGCATTGTATTTCAATTGTAAGGAGATATAAGCATATATGGCGGAAGTGCCGATATGGGTCCAACCGATCATGTCAGAGCTCGATATGATCAAATCAAGGGGAAAATCGGGAGAAGGCTGAAGGTAGAACCGTAGAAACGTGCGGCAGAATCAACCCTCAAACGAGATGAAAATGTAATCAGTCGGGACTGTGGAATGTATGGAGCAGGGGTGGCGCCAAAGCTGGAAACAGGGGGCGCTACAGTCCCCCGTCGGGGAATTTTTGCTCCCTGTCGGAGAAAAATTAACAATCCGTCAGGGAATTTTCACTGATGAACACATTTGTGTATTGTACAAACTATGAACAGTAGCTATTGATTTAGCCAAGAAAGAAAATAGACTCTTATCTTCTTCTCAAACCTAAGAGTAAATTATTTCTACTGAGTTTTTGCGATTATTCTTGCAAAAAATAACGTAATGTTTTTGACCTTCAAATAACGAAATTACAAAGGAGGCGTGGTCATGGCCCTTAAGGTTTAGCCCCCTTGTCGGGGACGTTAGCCCTTGCGTTGAGGAACTCCTGGTGCCACCATTGGTATGGAAAGGATAAAAGGCAGAACTAGTGAACTTCAATGTTGAAAGAAACAACCAAAAGCTCTTGATGGAAGTTGACACGGAAGAGGCGATCATAGTTTCCTAACACTGAGAGACACTGAATGAATCTCCAACCAACAAACATAATCTTGACATAGAAATAGGAAGAAAGTCCTGGTAAATGAAGAATCTAAAGAACAGAAAATACGTACAAAAGTATCATAGACAGCCAATTATTTTCGTGGAGAGAAGGACACGCTCGTTTCTTGGGAGAACATGGGCGACGAAAGAGGTGGAACTAGTGCGACCTTGTTCACGTCGTACCAATAATGTCCTCAAAGTCGGAAATAATCTGCCAGCTGTGTGATGTCATAAACTTTGCATTCTAAAGAAAACTTAAGAAAAATTTTAACTGGAAAGTAAAAGCAAAAATACAAACTGAATAATATGGAAGTGAGAGGTTTATTGTGGTAACTTAAACAGAATGTGTACGAGCAGTGGCGTAACAGTACTATTTAGGGCCCTCAGGAAATTTACGTTCGGGGACCACTTCACCCCCTTAGTATAGACATATACTTCAAGACTTCAATCTCAGTTGTCTTTACAGAATCGTCGGGGGCTCCTTAGGGGTCGGGGGCCCTTAGGAGTTGCTCTAACCCTGACCATAGTCCGTTACCCCACTGTGTACGAGTTAGTGAAAGTTGATCGTCCAGGTTGAAGTTGTGACTTGAGATTCGAAAGCTTCCGCGGCGGTCATGATAACGACTTTGAAAATGATTGCCGCTGAGGCTGTTGAAACAAACAGCTGAGTCTCTCAAGCGTACTTTAACCTAGACGATCAACTTTCACAAACACAAACTGATTCTCCAGGGTTTCAACCATTCACTTTAACCGGAGACTCTTGCTCCACAAAAGCTAATCTCAGTACATCCAAAAAATCGCACATACCCAAGAAATTCTAAGAAGGAAAACTTTAAGCGACCTAAGTTGTCGTCTTGCTATATCAAACAGTGAAGAGTTCCACTCAAACTCATATAATGATAATCGACTAGAGTCTTAGTTTCTTTTCGTATTCAGTTACACAGTCATTCACAAACTGAAAACTCACACGTCCTTCATAATTAATACTCTAATGCTGGTTCACCATAGTCACAACATAACCATTCCTTGTCTTCGTAACATATATATGCCTAGAGAGCATATATCTATCTCACAAAGCCGACCACAGATCCAACAATTATACACAAACCCCCTGTGGTAGGGCGATTTTTGGGTACTTCAGCATAGACGTCATAATCAAATGATGAGGGGATCTTCTAATGGTTCATCAATGAAGTCCAGCTCTTAATTAGATATGGTAACATATGTTTAGACTATGTACACCTGGATTGGTGGGGCTACCAGCACAGTTCACCATAAACTGTGAACTAAAAGGCGACGTTGGTATACACCATACCTCGGATGATGCAGCGCACAATTATTTTAAGTCTTTTTCGAAGCTTATTATCAGCCAGAACTGGTGATGTAAAAGTATTCATTCTTTTGTCGACTTTTCGCTTAGAGTTTTATTTTGACTGTCATGGAAGTGCTATCGTTAATTATTGCTTTATTGTATTTGTCGGTATATCACGAATATTTCGTCGTTACATTTGTCTCAAATTTCTTCTTCCCAACCACCACTTTTAAATTCTGGGATACGAGACTGATGCACTACTAAGCATGTGTGCTGTGGTTTTATTGAGCGAAGCAACGTTATTTAATTGGCTTAGTTTGGCTACACTCGTTGATTTAATGACACGAACATTTTTTGTTTGAGCAAGTTTTGTGTGGTTAATAGATGTAGCGAAATTTCTGCGTTTAAGCATATGCTTCGTGTTTTCTATAGAATTAAACAACAACATAATTTTCATGGTATGATGCATTGTCTCATCTTCGCTTTTCTAAGAATTTGAACTTGTCGAGTGATCTCATATCATCTCTCAATTGTCATACTCCCAGCTCGCGAATCTATTCGGTATGAGGTAGAATCTCTTCCTTCTCGCGAATCTGTTTGGTAAGAGGTAGAACTCCTTCCTTCTCCTCCGACGAGGAGACTCGTATGGTATTAGCCAGAGGAAATTAATAAAATATTGATCAGATCAAGAAAGAGTTAATTTAGATATTAAAAGTCGCAAATAGTTATAATAGTAATAATACTGGTGGATTATTATTTTATATCAACCCTTCGTTCACTGCGTTACAATAATGGTGGAATACTATAATATCAACAACTATCGCAATGAGTAGAATCGAACCTAATCACAACAGAAAAAGCTTTATAAGCAGTATATACTAAACTACTAGATGAATTTGTTTGGAGCTTAATTCGTGTTTACAAACATTGCAACTTAAGTCATAGAATGAAAACTAGATTTATTTTTAACTTGTACCTTTCCAAACGACTTGGCTTTCCTTCAAATGGACTCTTAAACTACTTTTACTCGAAATACCTTCGTTCTTGTTCAAAGGAAGCTTCAAACTACATGAATTTCTGTCCAACGTAACTACCGCTTATATACATGCGGTTCGAATTCAAAAACATTTTTAAGATAAAAACAACTCAATAACCCAATGAGAGAACTTTGGTGACGTGAAGAGTTACTATCTTTAACTTTCCGCTAAATTATTAATTGGTCAGAACTATTGAATATAAAACGGAAAATATCCAGAATGTTTTATGGAAGACTAAAATTTTGAAAGAAAAACTACCTAGTTAATGCAAGTTCGCTTTCATATGATCATTTAAGAAAAGATGTTAGTCCCTAAAGACCCAAAGTTGTCGTTAATTTAAAAAGTTTTAAATTAAGGCTCATTCCCCAATCTTGAGCTAATTCTTTTCAATTCCGCTTATGCATACTCAATGTACATTATTACATTCCACTTCATAAGCTCTTTGACTATAATAATAATAACAAAGAAAAATTTATCGGTACGGAAAAAATGCCCTGTTTATTTGAAACTACCCTGCGTAGGAGATATCTCAGAAAACTATTTTGAAAGAGTTCTCAAAAATGCCACGGAAAAGACATTTTTCGCCACAAAACTCCTTTGCTTGTGTTCTACTAGAACTATCCTATCACCTACACCTAAAGATTCTCTGCCTGCTTTTTCTTCAAGTTGCATAGTTTATGATTTTAAATGCGAGTGTGGTTCTTGCTATGTAGTTAGAACAACTCAACGGTTAAGTGAACGGATCAAGCAACATGTGCCAAGTGTTATACGAAACAAGACTGTACCATTAAGGCAACAACCTAAAAGACAATATACTTCTCTTCGAACGATTAATTGTGATTTGCCAATCGGTCGACACTTGTTATCAAACAGATGCTATGCCAATACCTATTCAGTATATGGCTAAGTGCCGTACAGCACTTCTTTTAAAGATAATGGAATCCACGTATATTAAGTTAATGATCCGGATTTATGCTGACGCAAAGAATTTGTTTTTAATTTGACGTTATTTTGATGCCTAATCCCTTCTAAGTGGGGTGACATCATCGCCTTTACATCAGATTTAAATATAAGCTGAAAACTCATTTCTCAACACTTAGCAGACGTTTGCACCTGAAGAGTGGTCTACCGAAATGCATAGTGCTTCTTTTTAGTATTTATTTTCTCACTCTGTGTTGGTTTCTCTCGTTCTTTTCAGAGCTGCCTATTATGATGCCTAACCATTCACCATGGTTAATAGTTTTTTTAAAAAGCGCACCACAAAATCTTTGTTTTATTAATTTAATTACAAAACAAAATATACATAGATTGTACTTCCCTGGCATTTACATGCGAAATTAATTATCAAGAGGACAACATTAAAGTTCCTAAATTCTAGTCTCGATGACACTTATTGCCTAATGAAAGAGGGGAAGTATTTCG
This sequence comes from Heliopora coerulea, assembly GCA_030142905.1. Taxonomy (NCBI): domain Eukaryota; kingdom Metazoa; phylum Cnidaria; class Anthozoa; order Scleralcyonacea; family Helioporidae; genus Heliopora; species Heliopora coerulea. The sequence continues at coordinate 687,938 of JASJOG010000023.1, forward strand.
TGCAAAGTCCAGAATCTTATCATATTGTAATCTAGACATTTGCGACACATATGCGTAAAGGCGCCGAAACATCGAAATGTCTGAAAAAAAAAAATTACAAAAGGACTTCTATAGCTTAATTTTCTAATTCGAAAACAGCTCAATTAACCAGTGGAAAAACTTGGCGGTGTGGGGGGCGACCGTACACCACCTATCCCCAGTTATGGATTACTCGGAAATTTTTGACATTTGTCCGAAGATGTTCAGAAAATGTTTAGGAAAAATTAAAATTTTGAGAGAAAAAGCAGTCTAGTTAATACAAGTTGTCTCTTCATTGATCATTTTAAAGGTGACATTAGTTGGTAAAGACGAAAAGAGGCGGAAATTTTAGAAATTTTAAATTGAACTCCACCCCCAATCTTGAAGCAAATTCTTTTCAATTCTGCTTATTTATACTTAAGTGTGCATTATTACATCTCACTAGATTCCAACAATACTTTGACCATAAATCTTTGTCATCCAGATGCAAAACAATCATCTGTACGACAAATTTAATGTTGCTACTTTCATATGATCGAATCATGTATGGCAATTTTGTTGAAAGCGTATTACATATTCCTCAAACTTCAGGGTTTTATTTTGTTGAGTTTTACGAAGACGTACCCTTTGATCTCATTTCCACATAACAAGATTAGTTCCCATGTGACTCTAATCTCGGGGGACGTTTAATAATTGCAAGAATAATTGTAGGCTACCATTTCCCTCCTTATTTTTGTTTTTTTACATGACAAAAGTAGTCTGGTCTCGTTGACGTTTATTGCCAGGTGAAAGAGGGGAAGTATTTTGTATAAACTCAAGAATCTTATCATGGCGGAAGATGAGAAGTGTCGTCCACACATTTGCGACAAAGTTGCGCATCATAGAGAAGCCGAAACGTGAAATGTGTGGAAGAAGTTTACAAAAGGATTTCTATAGTTCAATTTTCCAAGTCAAAACAACTCGATTACCCAGCGGGGATATTTGGCGGTGTGGGGGGCGACCGTACACCACTTATCCGCAAAGTTATTAATTACTCGGAAATTTTTGACATTTATCGGAAGATGTTCAGAAAATATTTATAAAAAACTAAATTTTTGAAAGAAAAAGCAGCCTAGTTAATACAAGTTATCTCTTTATCGATAATTTTAGAGATGATATTAGTTGGCAAAGACGAAAAGAGGCGGAAATTTTAGAAGTTTTAAATTGAACCCTACCCCCAATCTTGAAGCAAATTCTTTTCAGTTCTTCTTATTTTTACTTAAATGTGCATTATTACATCCCACTAAATTCCAACAATACTTTGATCATACACCCTTGTAAATCACATGCAAAACAATCATCTGTACGAAAACTTTAATGTTGCTACTTTCATATGATCGAATCGTGTATGGAAATTCTGTTGAAAGCTTATTGCATATTCCTCAAACTTCAGGGTTTTACTTCCTTGAGTTTTACAAAAACTTACCTTCTGATTTTATTTCGACATAACAAGATTAGTTCCCATGTGAGTCTAATCTCGGAGATATTTACCCCTTGGTGAAGGAGGTGAAGTGATTCGCTTTAATATCGGAAGGTTATTGCATCGCTAGATGCAAAATGGAATTTAGACATTCGCGTGAATTTTGCAAAAATGAAATGTAGATGAAGAGATAAGGTGCTGGTTCGACATTCGTGCTGCCTACCCAATGGCCACGATATGTTAAACATAGTGCAGACGATCTGTAGAGGTTCGTCGAGCCCATTTATTCAGAGGTCGAACTTGCATCCTCCTGATGAACGTTGAGGCACTCCGAATATTTAGCCATTAAGACTCACTTGGAGAGAAAATGTCTGTGCTACCTATCTGCTGCCTACGCGATGACTACGATATATTAATAATGTTAACAAATGAGATATTGTCAGACACAAAGTGCACTTGGCAGCTTCGATGACATTGGGAGGTTCCTCAAGCCTATTCATTCAGAAGTGGAGCCCGCAACCTCCTCATGACCAAGGAGACGCTCTAAATATTTAACTATGAAATCACACTTGGAGCAATAAAGTATTGTTGCTACCTATATAGATGTTCATGTACTGCATGCACGGTAACCAGAATACGTTGTTCTGAGTAATTCGCTAGAGGACTGTCCATACATCGTCTATTATAACACCAGGCCCCCAAATACTCTTTGTGTATAATAATCACGTCATTCACTGACATTATGAGCATTTCGTACCTATCGAGCAGACAGCGCAAACTTCGTACACGCCTTATCTCTGTCTGAGTCCCGATAACTCGATGGTTAGGGCGTTTCGGTGGTCATCAGAAGGTTGCTTTTTCGTTCCCTGACTGGGTTTCAGAATACGTTTTTCCGGGTACAATAGCTTGTCCAACGTCCTTTCTCGTCGGTAACTAGACCAAGCTCAGTAGAAACTTTATGAAATAAAGTTTCTCGTATCGGGGCGCTGTCGCCTGGAATAATTTGCCCAATGAATTAATTGATAACTATGAGCAATTTTCAATTTGTCATTTTAAAACTTTACTTAACAAATATTTTTATGAATCGAATGACATCGATTGATAAAACTCGAAATAACGAAAGCAAAGATTTATTCTTCAATCCTTTAATTGAAGTGCATGTATTTACATTATACATCCTATATATTTAGATTAATTTTCTTTTTTTTAGTTTTTATTAAGTAATGTAAATAGTTTAAGAAATGGACCCTCGAAAAGTAGCTTTAGCTGAAGGGCTACCGTTGTGAAATAACTAATTAATAATAATAATAATATATAATAACACATTCTATTCCAGAATTATTCTCAGAGATTCATGAACAGAAAAGTTTTTCACGATAATTTGACACTGCCGAAGTCAACTGAAAAATATTGACTCGAGCGGGATTTGAACTCGCACTGGTATCCCTGATGAAGAATAGGCTTTCAAAAGGCTGCAAAAGGACGACATTGATTTTTTTCATCTCGAACGTCATCTTAGCTGTCACAAGAACCTATCATAAAAAGCCCTGCACATTGTGATGAACATCGAAGAAGCTCAAAACGAAGTAGAATTTTCCATGAAGATACAGTTTTATGAGCACTATTGGAGCATCAGCTGAGCAACATATTTAATTAAATTAATCTGGAGAATTATTTCTCATAGTAAGGCAACAATTGCAGGCTGCCATTTCCCTCCTTTTTTTTATTTCCACGACAAGAGTAGTCTAGCCTCGTTGACATTTAAATTCAAGAATCTTATCATGACGGAAGATGAAAAGTGCAATCTAGACATTTGCGACAAAGTTGTGAATCATAAAGAAGCCGAAACGTGAAATGAGTGAAAGAAATTTACGAAAGGATTTCTATAGTTTAATTTTCTGATTCAGAAACAACTCAAGGGGTCTACCTTGGGGCCTCTATTATTTTTCATATATACGAATGATATGACTGCTTATTTATCTGGTGACTCCAAGTTAGCTCTTTTCGCTGATGACTCCAAACTTTATAGGACTTTGTCGTCCACTAGTTCTACTATTTTGCAGTCTGATCCGAACAGTTTACATCGGTGGAGTATGGATTGGAACATGTCTATTAACACCTCAAAATCTTTGTTTCTGCATATGTCCAGGAAACGATCATCACGTCATGCCATCTCGAACTATCACTTTGGGAGTCATTGTTTACAAGCTGCTACTAGTACCAAGGATCTTGGAGTTATAATATCAAGCAATCCTTCTTGGGCCGACCATATAAATAAATTGCGTGCAAAAGCCAATAAAACTCTTAGCCTTATTAAACGAATCTGTTGTAAAGACATAACTGAACTAGAGACACGGAAGATGTCGTATCTTACTTTAGTAAGATCGCAACTCGAATATGATTAAAATTTCTGGTCTCCATATTCAGTTACAAAACATGCTTTATCGAAAATATACAAAGAAGGGCGGCCAAATTTATCCTAAATTACCCTGGCCGAGATATGTTATATAAGGATAGATTAGCAAAATTATATCTGCTACCACTTGAATATAGAAGAGAGATCGCTGATCTCGCTTTCCTTTATAAACATAGATATGGAAAACTTGATGTAGATTTTAGTAACTCGTACATACCTAATTCCTCCTACTATATTACTCGACGAACTGACAGCAATAATTATCGTGTACTTTCTAGTCATACACAATCCTATTATAATAATTCATTCTTTCCAAAGTCAGTGAGGAAATGGAATAATTTGCCACACGAGCTTAAAATTTACCAAGATATACATCACGTTAAAAGACAACTTATTTACTTGTATTATGAACAGCTTCTGACATACTTGCCGCCATAAAATCAATGTCATTATTGTCATTGACTGTTTGTAAAATGTTAATTTAGGATTTAAGTTTTTTTATACATAAATTTATATAATCTATTTCGTTAGGTGGGTTATCATTTGGGATTTCATCTTGTTTCTCCCCAGTCACCTTATATTATGTTTTCTTTGTTTTTATTTTTATTATCGTTCAATCCGTATTTTCTTTTTATCTTGTTATCCATGTATATATTTACTAAGCGACAAATTAAATTAAATTTAAAAATTCAAAAAATTAAAAAAAATTAACTCAATTATGTAGAGGGGAAATTTTGGCGGCGTGGGGAGCAACTGCTTCCCCACGTCTGCCAAATTATTACTTAGTCGGACATCTTTGCTATTTGTCGGAAAATATTCAGAAAATTTTCATGAAAAACTAATGTTTTTAAAGAAAAAAGCTACCTAGTTATTGCAAGTTCTCTTTTTTTTGATCATTTGAGAGAAAATAGTAGTCCCTAAAGACCCAAAGTTGTCGGACATGGAAGAATAAACTTCAAGTTACAAGTTTTTTAATCGAATAAATGTTTCGCCAAGACTTATGCCATCTTCAGTACAAGTGATTAAGAATATTTACAAGTGTTATTTATATGCTAACCTAATTAAAGTGCAGCGTATGACGCAACGAATGGAATTCACAAAAGGGTATAGAAATGCTAATTACAATGTGACAGACGATTGATTTACAGACAGAAGATGACAATAACTAGACTGGGTGAACGTTATAGACGAAAAATTGTATTCAAATGATGGACTTGAATATTAAGTTCAGATTTGATTTTCTTAAAATGTAGAGCTTCTTTAAGTTTAAGAGAAATGGCAGAATTAGCATTAATTAATTAGGATCCTAACCCTAACCCTAAATCTAATCCTAACCATAAAATTTGGGATAATTCTGAATCTTAGAACTATTGACATTTCAGGATAATCCTGAATTATAGGTGTGAAGATATCAGTTAAATAAATATTCTTAATTCTCCAGTCCCAGTCTCTACAGGGCTACCTGGTCTCAGTCGTTCTGTTCTAGTGCCGACCATTTTTTTGTGTGTTTTAACCCAAGCCTGCAAAATTTGTTTCCAGCGACCAACTCCAATGTAAATGCACACGTGTATGGTTTGGGAACAGGAATGGTATACGAGTTAAAGCTAAGGGGCTTTAACTTTTTCACTTTTTCGTTCGAAGATAATAAATGTAAAAACTGCTCTCATTATTTCTCCCTCACGACCCGCGCAAGGCACACTGTGAGGGCCGAAGGTTAATCTAATCTCGACAGGCGTTAGTCCATATTGCTTACTGTGCGTGGAGCAGTGCACTCTTCCGCCATAACTCTACAACAGCAAATGACATGTAAGAAATCCTCGAATAAGCAAAGAAACTATCAAGGATTAAACGGCGATTTCCTGCAAGCGGAAGGATTTGATGTGAATTTTACGTTACCCCTACTTTGTCTTTGATGTAAACTTGAAACAAGAAAACAAAATGGGAAAGCAAAAAAGGATCGAAAAGCTCGCGGCAAAATCAATAACCTCTCTTGTTGTAGCGTAACGCGGTTAATGGTCACCCGGGAAAAAATGGTCGCCTCGGTGCCTAAAACCATTAATAAATAACCAAAGAATATATGATGTGTTTGTGGTAGCTTGGTAATTATGTTCTTAATACACACGCTTTCGAGCTGTTCTCTCAGAAAAACTTTCTGAGTCCCTGACTGGAATAGAACCCGTAACCTTCTGATCGCCGGTGAGACGCTCTAACCATTGAGCTCCAAAAACTCAGATGGTGAGCGAAGGTTAAATTTGTGTACTAGTTCGTATAGATGGTAGACATATGTACTGCCAGTCTGCTAGTCTCGATATGTCGTCTATTTTTATGTTAATGACGTTGTTGTGGTAGCTTGGTAATTATGTTCTTAATACGCACGGTCTCAAGCTGTTCTCTCAGAAAAACTTTCTGAGTCACTGACGGGAATCGCACCCGTAACCTTCTGATCGCCGGTGAGAAGCTCTAACCATTGAACTACAAAGACTCAGATGGTGAGCGAAGATTAAATTTGTGTAATGGTTCGTATAGATGGTAGACATACGTACTGCCAGTCTGCTAGTCTCGATATGCCGTCTATTTTTATGTTAATCAATGATGTTGATTAATTAATTGATTAACATAAAAATAGACGACATATAGAGACTAGCAGACTGGCAGTACATATGTCTACCATCTAAACGAACCAGTACACAAATTTAACCTTCGCTCACCATCTGAGTCTTTGTAGCTCAATGGTTAGAGCGTCTCACCGGCGATCAGAAGGTTACGGGTTCGATTCCAGTCAGGGACTCAGAAAGATTTTCTGAGAGAACAGCTTGAGAGCGTGCGTATTAAGAACAAAGATTATATGTTATACGCACTTACATGTATGTGCCACTGGCTAAACATGAGTCGCTTTTGACTCACGCTAGGTGCAAGGTACGTCTATTTATTTTGTGTTCCGAAATTTGTTTGAGTTCCGAGAATTATTTTCGTTTTGACATTTGTTTCGATAGTTTTGTGTCCCAACAATGATTTTTTTCCCACATTTATTTTTGTTTGTCGACATCAATTTCTGTTTTGTGGGTCACCGTACTGATCAGTAATCATCCACCGGCACAAGGAATACACTGACCCCGTTGTCCCCAGGGCCTTGATTGCATTCACTAGCTTTTCAGACATGTCGTCTTAGCCCACGAACATCCATCTTCAGCTGGCTAATTGAGATCTCAGTTCAAAACATTCATAATAATTGGGATAATAATATCTGGGTTTGTACATATTCAAACGACTTTCTTATTTTGGTTGGAATTTTTCCCTTAAAACCACGATACTTGCTATTATGACTTAGTTGTTAACATAATTTTGCCAGTAAAGCCACTGACGCTAAATGACACTAAACGAGCGCCACTCGTTTTCTTAGTAAAATTTCAATGGCTTTTGTAGGGACAGTTTAAAAGTTGGCGAACTTTTCACACTAAAAAGTATAACGAATGACTTTGTTTCCGACTTGTGAAATGTGAACAAATAATTACGTAAATGGTAGGGTTGAAACTCTTGGTGTTGGTATTGAATTGCATCAATTGTCAATCCAGAAAACAAAATTGCTATCTTTTCAGTGTCTTGGCTTTCGGGTTTAACATCAGGGTTCCATTTACCTTTGTATATTGACATAGTAACATGACTTGGCTATGTAAATGGTAGGAAAATTACAACCTATAGGAAAAAAGATCTTGTACGCTACATTCTTAACATTACGCTTTAATTCATTTATTTCATTTCTACTGCCCTGTATTACAGCAATATGACTACGTCTGCATCAGAAGGAAAACTTCGGTACAACCGACAGAGGTTGGGGTGTCCCAGTAAAGTTCCTTTGTCAAGTTCCTGAGCTCTCAAGATTACAATGGTTTAATTAAAGATAAACCAGCATACAATTGCAGTGCACCAGTTCTGTTAATAGAACATATTTTATGCAACGAGTACTATATTTTACATGAACATGTAGTCATGTATAGCACAAAAGTTTTGTAAAAAGTCAATTCCCAAATCATAGCCCAATATATCAATAATCAATCAACACCAGCGCTGTAGCACAACATCTCTTCAACTGTCCACACGCCCAATATCTTGCAAACCTCAATTCTCTATATGATAATCGTAACAACGCCTCTCCTCCTTCCCAATCATATCTCAATAATTTCATCTTTAATAACTTTAAGATAATTCATTCTTGTAAATTCAGTAGTTCGACTCTATTATTTATTTCAGAAGCTCTTTTAATTCAACTTAATAAGCCGGGAATGAACAGTGGCCTAAAGGCCAGCAAAGAACTTTCACTTTTTGTCTGATCTGGTATTTTAATTATGGGAGACTTTCACATAAATTTTCGGGCTTTCTATACCGTTGCTAACTTTTAGGAAAAATTAGCTCCGTTCCTAACAGGAGTGAGAAGCTTATTTCAAGATGTCCAATTTATAAAACAAATGCTTTCTTTGTTGTGAAACAAGTGGTACAACGGAGTGACTTAGCTAAACCAAAATTGATAGATTAGTGAAATTCTTTTAGCAAGGCCGACTCTTTCAATGAAGATCTTACCAAGGGCAGAGAAGACACCGAAAATTAATATGCTTAGGTCTCTGAAACAGTTTAGTTTGGCTGTAATAACGGCCCGTAGTTAGTCGAAATTACCTGTCATGGCCAAGGAAAGAATTTCCGAAAACGATTCAGGCTAGGTCATGTAAGCAACTAAAGTATCTATTATTTAACAATTATTCGCCGAAGGCGAGGGATTATTCAATAATACTCCCTCAGCCTGAGGCGAATAATTATTTTAGCATAATTACGCAGGTGATTGTTTGAAAGAAAGTAGTAGAAGAGCAGTTTTAAAGTCTCCTCGGTAAACAAAGATAGCCGCCATCTTGCTTCTGTGCCTTCACTGTTATATTTACCTATGGGTAAATATCGAGAATTATGACGTAATTTTCTGGCCAATCACCATGCAGGGTTTTCGATAATCATCTGTGTGATTATACTAAGACGTACTTATTTACATTTTCTCAACACTTTACCTCCTTTCGCTACTCTTTATCACTTGGTGTTTCCAAGGCTATTTGTCTCATACACCTTAGTCTTTGCACACGCTCTTCTTTCATTGGCCAGTTAGTGACAAGTTTATAATACAGATCTAGGCTTGGGCATCCGCCAGTTATTTTTGAATATGCTGTTATGTTAACAATGAAACGTTAGATTTCATAAATATTTTGTATTTACTTTCCTTCGTTTAACTCACTGTACGAATACCCGTAGAATACGGCATCATCCACCAGCTACTGACAGTAGGTTTGATACGTGAGAGAGAAATAAATGGGTTCATTATATGGCTGTGAAAACGAGCGGTCTGAATACAGAAATCCTGCCATTTGATTGGTTCATAAGCCGCCGGATATTTTCCGTATTGCCTGCTCAGAGGGAGAAATTCAAAAAACCCTTGCTTATCTTGAATAAAAAATATAATTTTTAACGATGTATGAAGTTAAAATGTATTACGATCAGAAAAGGTAAAGTAACTATGTAGAGTGAAGTTAGTTAAAAAATTCTATATGAAATGACAGAATTGCAAGTCTATTTGACGTTCTCTAACTTTGCACTTGTCAATTATATTTCAGTAAAGCCACATAACAAACTACTTATTGACCAGGCTAAGTTCGTGCTGTACTAATGAAATATCGGACTTCTGCTTTTCTTAAAAACATCAGTCCGATATTTCACTAATGCAGACCTCCTGCTCGGTCAATAAATAGTGATTATTTCTCAGTGATGCATGCTGTTATATTGTTCAAATTGCATAATGTCGTCTGAACGATGGAAATCACTAATTGTGAACCTCGACAGTACAGAAACAATCGTTTCAAGTATAAGGCTGTGATATAAAAGCAATCAATCAGGACAATGATGGTAGAAACAAATAGCCTTGAAAATTTTCCTAGCCATCATTTTAACAAGTGTGGATATGCGAATGCTGAAGTCCTGTAACTGAGAGGAAGCTTGAGTTCCTAGAAAAGTAAAAAAAAATACGGTTATAAGGATGTGACGTCTTCTGAATTAAACAGTTGTTTACGCTTTCCTCATGAAATTTTATCACAAGCATTTTTCAAAGTTCTTGCCAAGTCCCGTGCTATTTTAAATTTAATATCTCGAATTAAATTTGTCATTTTAAACTTTGTGTGTCGTTATTCACTGACGCATCTTAAACATGTCTGTGTATAAAAACTGACGGAATATACACCAGCAAAATTATTACATCGGCTAAACTCAATCTCTGTTAACGGTTGTTAACAAGCACGAACACTGTTGTGCTGCAGGATGAATTAAAAAGTCCGCTGTCTCTGACTCAAACTACAGATGCTCTTGGAGACGTTTCAGTTTCCCCTGAAGTTTTCTTCAGGAGGTGAATGGCAGTTGGACGTTATCGCAATTAGTTTTTGCCAAACTTACTAACGTTTTTGCAGTGCCAGGTCCTTAAGAACTGTCAGGTATTCTATGTTTTCGTCAACAGAACTGGGATCACTTTCGGGGTAGTACGCTTCAAGGAATAATCTTTCAGTCCACTTTCGTGAGTAATCTTTCACAATTTAACACTTTCTCGACTGACACCAAACTCTACTATTTTACTCTGGCTAACACAGGACGATTTCACTCGTCAGGGGAGAACTGCAGCTGGGAAAGGGTTAACTGTCGAAATCAAATTTATGTCGTGTTTGCTGGTAATTGGCGATAAGAAAAAAACACTGAAACTGAATTTTCATGGGTAAATTTGGCAGTTAGTTATTCATTTTCAATTTGCAAGAGATTATAGTCAACAAAATGCAAAGCAAATTGCCTAACAGTCAATTAGACATGGACTAAACCAGGCAATTAGGGGCTGATCATATGAAGCGAGCCAGCCCGGCTAATTGGGCTGCCATTTTCTGTACGACCATACGACACAAATAATCTCAGTTAATCGCGGCGGAGCTAGCCTTCCGTCCTCATTTATGGCGCGTGCGCAGTGAAGTAGCAGTCAGGCTAGCCCAGTTCAGAGTGACCATACGAGAAAAGGCTAGTCCGGTGAAGCGGGATCCCCGTCAATGCCAGTCAGAATCTCGGCAAAGTAGGTTGGCTCGCTTACTATATGATTGCAGAAACTTTTCACAGTCTACTTCAAAACTAAAGCGAGATATTGGCAAAACCGGTCAGACCGGTTGAACGGACTGGCTCACTTCACGTGATCAGCCCCTAAGATTGCAACAGTTGCATTAAAAACATTAGTAAGTTTCTAATAGTGCTTATACTTACATGTTTACCAATACGAGAAAGATATCGAAATCGTAGGTTCTGAGCAGTGCTAGGTTTTATGGCATTTTGTCCATCATACGAGTAAGGAGTGTTGTCCGAATCATTCTCGGTTGAAAACGTTCTAGTAAAGACAAAGAAGTGATTATTGGCAACATTTATGATGTTATATAACATATCTCGTGGAGCACATTGTCCCAGTTTCAGTGATATTTCATTTCATCCGCTAGTAAACATTGTGAAAACAATGGTTAGTTATGGCACATTGATACTATTGAGTTGGTAACATCCTTTATTAAACGTCGTGAAAACAATTAGTTGGGGCACAATGTCTTCACTGAGGTGGTAACATTCCCGACTAAACATTCTTAAAACGATGGTCAGTTATGGTATGATGGTGATAAAGATGATAATCGACGGGACGCTCCAACCATCGAGCTACCAAGACTTAGATGGCGACCTCAGATGCAAGTTTGAAATATAAGCTGCCAATGCAACAACAATATACTAATAATCACATTAATTAAGACTGTTTTGAATGTGGGAGCTTGCGTTTGAGCTTCAAGAACGTCCAACGATCGTCCACAAATATGTCCAAGCTTCTACATTCAAAACATTAGTCTTGATAAGGCTCTTTAAAGTACCAATCAATGATATAAGAATAGAATACTTCGTAGACAGTGAAAAATAAGGTAAAAAGTTAAAAATGTCGATAACTGTTGTTACTGATTGCTCGAAACGTTGCTCGTTGGAATTCTTCGAGATCGGTCACGCCAGTTACCAACCTTTTAACTTTTTACCTTCTTTAAAGTACGCCTGGGGTAAAAATATTTCTTGATAGGCCATAGCTCTGGAGTCGTCTTGGACGAATGGCACGAAAGCTCAATGAAAACAAATATCAAGATTACATTTCAACACATGAAGTATCTGCAATTTTTTTACGAAGAAGTACTTTAGTGAAAGTGTCTCCTGAAACGTCGTGAAACCCGACTTTATCTGGTTCAAGTCATGATAAGAACACTCAAAGACTTAAAATTTCTAGGTTTGTTTTCGCGTTCGCCATTAAATATTTTACGCCAGCAACAACCCTGGAATAAACTTAACTTGGGTAGTTTTAAAAGTATCGTTGACTGACATTGTCACTCGGTAACAATCTACAACTGATATAGGAAAACTGGTCAACTAGCAAGGAAATTCTGTTCGTTCACTGAAAACAACAGAACTGACTTCATTAAGCCGATTAAAATTTTATTAAAACTTATTGTGCAGTTAAAAAGTTATATAAAAAGAAACGTTTTCAACTATAGTGGTCATCATCAGGCAAAAAAGTGTTTCTTCACCTTATGAAGACATCTTTATGTTGAAATCGTTTGTTTTCACTATAATCTTTTACTTGTAATATTTGTCTCAAAAAAACAGCAAATATCTGCTAGCAAATCTGGCGACCCTTTATCAACTCGTTTTTTGTGTTCGAAAAACCGTTTACCGTCTTAGATACTCATGCAAATTATCAGATACAAATAAGTAAACTGTCTTAAACATACGTTCAAAACAGTGCAAATACTTACAACGTCGATTTTGGTGCTTGTAACACGTTTCTTTGTGATGTTGATAAGTTAAGTTTACCACCTTAATTAGAATGAAGATAATTTATATTTTACTGACTTGGCTAGCAGCAGAACGGTAAGGGCATTTAGAAGACCTCTCACTAAGAGTTAAAACATATTAAAATATCAAGGTTTTCTTCCCAATCGCAATCTTTTCTTACTGTTCTACTAGCAATATGAAAATGTGCACATGGTTTGTAATCTAATGGTCTCACTTTAGAAAACACATTTCAGATTTCACACGGTGTTTGATCCTGGGACAGTTGCAACGTAAAGGCGGTTTGAATTCACTTTCAGTGCGGAAGGAAACTCAATCCAGATCCATGTAAGTTTATCAGTTTATCACTAGTTTATCAGCCTTGTCACCAAAAAAACCCATTCCAAGTGGACGAATTTTATTTCTTAAATTTTGAACTTTTTAGCTTAGAAATATTAAATATTTATACCTTATCAAACAATATTATCATACAGTACGGCTGGATTTTTTACCAGTCAAAATACAGATGACAAGTAAACTATCCCACAGCATTGTATGCTCAATGGTCTAATAAGTACTAATTTTAATAACTTTACAATTTACAATTAAGCAATTTACCAGGCGGAAAGCAAAGTCGCAGTATGAAAATAAAAGTCCAGCTCAAAATTTTTATACGAGACAACTCTTAACAATAAAGTTAAAACAATGTAAATACATTTAAGAGTAATTTACTGACGTTTCGTCACTAGTCTTGTGACATCTTCAGAGTAACATACGAACACAGGGAGTAAGTTGGACCGAGGCAAGCTGGTCAGGCTAACTGCCTAGGCCCTGTGGCCGGGACGATTATGTTTTGATATTACATGAAGTGAGCTGGCTAGCTTGCTGAGCTGGATGGGCAGCTATTTTGTTTGGAGTTACTATGTGCGCATGCTCCTTGATTGTGAGCTAGCTTGGTTGCCGAGCTCGCCCAATTTGATTCTTATTACATGAGGTGAGGCGGGTCGTTTACCGAGCTGGCTCATTACTATATAATAACATTTTCTTTAGTGAGTTTATTATTTTTTACTGCGCAAACCGGTTCAGCGAGCTGGCCCGGTAGCCAGGCGAGCTCCTATAATGTAATAAGGACCTTAGTTAATATGTTACCTTGAAGATGTCGCAACCGGCGACGAAACGTCAGTAAATTATTCTTTAAATTGTTTACATTATTTGAACTTTATTGGTGAGAGATATCTCATTCTGTAAAAATTTTGAGCTGGGCTCTTATTTTCATACTACAAATGTACCAGAGGTTTACTTTTTCGTTCCAATTACTGCGACCTTACACTGAGTGAACTCTGTTGGCTAATTTACCCGAGATGGATGCGACTTACTCAAGAGAGTCAGTATGACGGACATCTCGCAACATTCGCCAGCAAATAGCAAGCAGGTGTTGTGTTCAGATGTGAAACTTACATACGCGAGAACGACAAATACAACAGTTTGAAACACATTTTTTGAGGGGAAAATATCGCAGGATCGTCATTTGTACAGGTCGACATACAATTGGATGGTAAAAAAAAATAATCGCGGGTACGGCAACCTGGTCGGGGGATATCTGGCATGCTGCTCTCTGTTGTCGTCCAGTCATCTCGAAACAAGATCCTTCTTATGTGATATAATTGAGCATACTCACTTCCTGGCAAATGAAAACACGCAATTTTAATGTAGCCGTGTGCCCTTTTCCGTCGCTATTAATTATCTGGGTACTATAATTTCGCACATTTTCTACATTAGTCGGTAAAACGAAAAATAGGTATTTCTTTCAATTTTACCTCTGGCGGCATCAGTCAGATAAAGAAGAATACTACACATCAAAGCCACTACAGAAAAAAAAGAAAATCAACGGTAAGTTGGAGAACAATTTGCAAAAGGCATAAAAACGATAGACAAATCCCCCTCTCACTGAATTCCTGCATGTACTATCAGAGATCATATTTTCAAAACATAGTTTATGTACAATTTTCCTTTCTGTCTTTCTTATGAGTTATTAAAGAGTTTGAGATCTACTGTTCCTAAACTCAATAATTCATGGTGAAGATGCAAAGAAAATCAGTATTGAGACGTAGTTTGGAAATGTGATCTTAATTAGAATGAAATTTTGACAACTTCAAACACGACTTAGTTGGTTTGGATCCGAGTCAGGATTCGGGTTAGAATTCCTAACGACAAAGTAACACATTTGTTATCTAAACACGTATATGATCGCTTTGTACCCGTGTCTGGAGCTAACCCCAACCCCAACCCCTACCCCCACCCTCGCCCTCGCCCTAACCCTAACCTTAATTCTAGCCTTAACCCTAACCTTAATCCTAGCCTTAACCCTAGCCCTTACCTTAACCTTAGCCCTAGCCCTTACCTTAACCTTAGCCCTAGCCCTAGCCCTAGCCCTAGCCCTAACACTAACCCTAATCCTAACCCTAACTCGAGCCCTAACTCTAACTCGAGCGCTAACGCTAACCCAAACCGAAACCCTAATCTCAACTCGAATGCGAATTCGAATCTGAATTCGAATCCCAACTCGGAATCCTAACTCGGGTTATTGCCGTTCTCCTATAAACCCGAGTTTCTCTTTAAATACGGATTATTTTGAGAAGCCAATTCTTACCCTTAAAAGCCATGTTTGATCTCATTTCCATACACCTCGAAGGTGACTAAAAAACTCGATTATCGCCTGCATTTTCCACTCACTTCTCGGTGTTCGGTAATCAGATCAAACACTCCTTCTCGTACATTGCATGATATATCACATCTTGCCTGATCTATTTTAGACGTTAAACCATATACTTACGACATAACCATGCACAGAAAAACACCTCCAAGAATAGGTAGCCTTTTGCGTCCACGATAGCACCAGCTGCCATTGTTATCAAAGCAAGCCCAAGATTCTGTATCGACTGCATGCTAAATTTAAAAAGCGCCCGGTCAAGGTTAGTTTGACAGACAACAAATACACTGCAGTACTACCACAGTAGTCCCTTGAGTGCCAACATAATTAGACGTCCAGCATACAACAGTGAACGAACCAAAAGTAACTTATACCCGTGACCCAAGTGCTAAACCAGTTTCAATTCAAAAGATACGAGTAAGTTTATTGACATCTCAATATGAGTTGAGTGCATCCCAGTCTTCCCCAGACTGGACTGTCCTTTGCGAAAGGGCATCTCCCTTAAGGAAACACTTCTAGTCTTGACAATAGTGCAACCAGGGATTTCGATGGAAAGGGTTGGATGATAGTATCAAGGCACCGTTGGGGCGATTTTGATAATTTTGAGTGAACTAGATCTATGTGGCTTTGGGAAATGATGGCAAAAAGCTGTAGCTAAAAGGGTGCATATAAGATTTCCCACAAAAATGGCAGGGGTTGCAACCTCCAAACCCCTCCTCTAGTTGCACCCCTGTCTTGAGGCCGTCTCACGAGTAGAGCCTAGACTATGTCTGTTTTCCCTCAATCTTGCGTTAGTAAGATACACAATACGTGTTTACAACTTGGGTAGGACGAAAACAACATTTGTCCTAGTTCATATGAGTATTTTACATCCACAGCAAGGCGCTTCTGAAGGCCTGTCTGCATGCAGGTGCGATTTTGCCCCTCGCGATTGACATCTTGGTCTATGTGATTAACTAACAAAAGCATTGAGAACGAACTGGAGCGAGCCGTGAGCAGATGTCTTGCTTCATAGATTGTCATGGGGTGATAGCATACGTTAGGATGATAATTGCAAATCCCAAAATCACTCGTGTCAATGCGACTTAAGATAAGAACAGCGCAAAACCTCACGCAAGGATAAGCCACGTCTTCTGTTTAAGCGAGGCTTACGTTAGGCGTAAGTATTGCCTCTGTACTGCAGATATAAATAGCCCTAATTATTCATTGCAATGCGCTTGAGGGTTTGAAGATCATGTCATTTATGTAAATAATGTGTAAAAACTAATCATCTCTTTGACTTAGTGTGATAAATACATGTTTTGTACGTCACTCCAGAATCTCAGAAGCGCGATTAACTCTATACATCAAGAAGTAAACATTGTCAGCAAAACAAACATACATTCCGTAGGCTGTACCAAGCTGAAATTCAGGGACAACAAGAGCAACGAGTGGCCACAATGCACAAGCTACAATAGAGTAGGAAATTCCCATGAAAACCTAGGTACGAGAGACATAGAAACGGTTATACACAAGGAAAAGAACGTGGCCTAAACACAGAATGACAACATCACGATGTGAGATGTTTGGACCCCTGAGCCTGCTTGTTCAAATTTGCAACTCGACTTCATTTTCCGGTTACTGTTCAGTTATTGATGCATAGGTGATTTGAGAACGTCGTAAGAACAAAAATATTTCCCAAAAAAAGTAGTGGAGAGACTTGCTGACGTCATTACCACGCCGTGACGTAGTCTGCTCATCCATAAAGCTCCATTCAAACATACAATGGTCGCATACGATTGTTCTTTTTGACGTGTATGATTTACTCACAAGAGTAGCAGAAGGACCGATAAATGTCAATGCTGACGCCATCTTTTTAGGGACACTTCTCGCAACGCAAATGAGATGGGGCCAAACACTCCAGTTATATACAGGTCAGTGATTGCAACATTCTCTCATGTGAACAGTACCACAGAAATCATATATTAACTAGGGGGGTTATTGTAGGAAGCATGCCACTTACACCTTTTGCTGTTCATCAACAGAAAATATACTGTCATTGAAGCCGACCTCAAAATCATTAACGCGAAAATACATTCATTTTATTCAATCGACATTAACTAGCACACATACGCAACCATTTACATCGAAGGGCATTCTAAGTAAGATATTTCTCTTGCGTAATTGAAATGTTATTATCCCTAATGTATAGTAGAATGGTGTTCATGGTCGTCTGTTGGCACTATGGAATAACCTTTGATGCAAGTGGTTGCCGATCTACGCTAGTGAATGTCGATTGAATAAAATGAATGTATTTTTGCGTTAATGATTTTGAGGTTGGCGTTAATAATAGTATATTTTCTGGTAATGAACAGCAAAAGGTGTAGTCGATAGCCAGAAATTGAAGACCACCAATGGGATAAATTGGCAAGATATTTCTCTTGTGTAATTGAAATTTTATTATCCCTAATGTATAGTAGAACGGCATTAATGGTCGTCTGATGGCGCTATGGAATGCCTTTTGATGCAAATGGTTGCGTATCTACGCTAATGAATGTCGATTGGATAAAATGAATGTATTTTTGCGTTAACGAGTTTGAAGTTGGCGTTAATGATAGTGCATAAGGTGTATTAGGAATTGAGATCTTAAGCCAGCATGAAGAATCGTATGTGACAATCGTATCTTGTGGATGGGCCTAACTGGACAGAAAACAGAAAAATCAAATCTATTTGTTTCACAAAATAAACAGTACAACATAGAATATTTAAACGTTGACTGAAGGCTTACGTAGTATTTTTGGGGAATGGATAAATGAAAGCTTGGCAGACAAGTGGTGAGCACGCTGCCTCGGAAAGTTTGGATTTTCTTTGACAGAGTTCAAGTGGATTCAAACAGGCCTTATGCTCTGAAATTTGAACTCGATTGGCCAACCAAACTAACTGGCCTTGTTTAACCCACTGAACTAGCAGACAACCAAGTTACTTGGGACGTATTTGAGTTTAGTACACCTTTTGCTGTTCGTTACCAGAAAATATGCTATCATTAACGCCAACCTCAAACTCATTAACGCAAAAACACGTTCATTTTACTCAGTCGACATTCATTAGCGTAGATGCGCGACCATTTGCATCAAAGGGCATTCCATAGTGCCAACAGACGATCATTAACACCATTCTACTGTACATTAGGGGCAATGAAACTTCAATTAAGCAAGATATTTCTCTTGCGTAATTGAAATTTTATTATCCTTGATGTATAATGGAATGGTGTTAATGGTCGTCTGTTGGCGCAATAGAAAGCCCTTTGATGCAAATGGTTGCGTATCTACGCTAGTAAAGGTCGATTGAATGTAATGAATGTATTTTTGAGTTAATGAATTTGAAGTTGGCGTTAATGATACTATATTTTCTGGTAATGAACAGCAAAAGGTGTAATAGTCAAGGAGCTGTATAGGTGATGTTAATAGTGGTACAAGACAGTTTGACGTATAAGAAACCATGGGTAATGGTATACCAATTTGACTTGCCCTCACCATCTGAATTCGAGTAGTGCAGTGAACGGAAATTCTCGACAGCAATCAGAAGACTTCCGTCTCTCGATTACTATCAGAGGCCTTAGGAGAGTTCTCTTAGTAAATTGTTTGAGATCATCAGCATTAATATACACCGTGAGGGTATTGGTTGACTTCTTAACCTGATTGACTACTAAAACGACATATCCGTGTTTAGCCTATTTAAAATTTCCATTCATTCAATAGGGGAAGCATCCCTCTTATTACTTAAGTAATGTTTGTTCCCATAAATTTGCAGAAATAGTATTTCAACCGAGATCGTTGTACTAATTTTTCAAAAAGACTCGACCAGTATTTTCAACATCGACGTTTTCCTCTTAATACAGCCATTTGTCATGCTGTAGACGTGTCTTGAAGGTTCAATATAACAATCCATTAAAATTACCTCTGTAATTGCATAAAAATGCAACGTGACTTACCATAGGGACAAATGGAGACCAGAAAGTGAATGCCAGGTACACGTGACAGCCTAAGGTCATTGTCACGCCAACAAGTACTAGAAAAAAGAAGAGACGGCAGTAGCAGTAGCAGTAGTGGTGTAGTAGCGGTGGTAGTAGTGGTGGTGGTAGTGGTGGTAGTGGTGGTGGAAGTAGTACAGAAGAACGACGCACGCCACTCTGTTCTACCCGATAAAATTGGATCACACTAAGTCTAATTGCTCAAGCGCCACAAATGACGTCATCGGGAGGAACAGAATGACCAGAACCGAATTTTAAGCTCGTGTTGATCAAATACAGTCGAAAAGTATAACATAGAGAAGACTCTTCTTATTGATATCCCACAAAAGACGCGTAACGAGGTGCAAGAACTTTAGTTTTGGCATTGTTAGGTACAGTGTACATTTTTTAAGATACCAGTTATTGACAAATTCAGTTAAACACAAAACTTGCAAACGGCTTCTCTCTTGCACACTGACTTGAACTGACGATGTAACATTAAGTTAGGGTAAATCAATGGTTGCAATTGTGATAAAGGACTCATTAGTCAACAGCGTTGCAGTAACACTGATCGTTAGCATCCGACAAGTTTGCTTAGCGGTGACCACACTCATCAAAGGAAAGCAGTGTGATAAATTATGACATTCTTTTGAAAGTTTTTCACCCTCCTGAATACTAATGGCATAAATAATTTAATGAAACTAGTTTTAAAGGTTGTCGCCTTTCTCACTACTTATGTGGGGAATAAAGAGTTTAACGCTTCTGTTGAAACAATGAATTGTGGGTGTGACATGCTGTAAGATAAGGTTTATTTATTGCTTGAGGCACAAAACTGGGAATACGCTGAGAATGCTGGAGAGGACAGAGGACTGTGGCTTGAAACTGTTGATAGCTGGCCATAGGGTATACACTGTCAGGTAAAACCATGATTACTGCGGGACTCTTTGCCAGTGGTAAAGCTGCTGCAGCACACGTCATTTACAGAACAATAATAAGTTATACTGCAAAATGAAGCTGAAGAAATAAAAATTGCGTAAATGTGTCCCAATGTGCATAAGAATTATTCATTAGAGTTGACTATAAGGTTTGTTTTCGTTGGACGTAGCTCAAAGAATAACGTGATTAGTGGAGGTTCTATTCGTGCAGGACATAAGCACCTACAGCTATATTCCATTAGCATCAGCTTGGTGAGCAAACAAAGCATGTGTGGACTACGGTTCTTTCGGCTTTTAAACTAAATGGCTACCTTTGAGGTGCATGTTTCATCGAACGAAGCTAAATAGTGCAACTGAACTATGTTTCCCAAAGGAAATTTATGGCATTGGTGGTTTCAGACAAATCGTAGGGTTAAAGTCCATGTGACACTTGTGGATACACGATGTAACGGACATACGACGTATTATGCTCACGTTTTTGTATCCTAAACAGCAATTTACTTCTTCTACACTTATTAAATTAATATCTTACTCCAAATGATATTTCTTCCAATTTTATCCACCAACAACCCAAATAACGGCGACGCACCAGCAGATATTAGAAAAATAAGACTAAAAACACAACATAGTTCATTAGCTATGGAACGTGTTACACTGGATGCTTTTTTTTAAAAACTGTGAAAGCACTGGAATTCGCTAAAACGTCGTTCGCAAATGGGATGATAATTGCCTCAATATTCTTGGTTTAGGTCTGTTGCTTTAAAAATCCTCTCTAAAAATTATTCCAATAAACATCACTTCGAGGCGCTGCCATGGTAACCCATACTTGTGATTTCGCGTTGAGACCAGATGGATTTAAAGTACGAAATCGGGCCATCCAATAGGCTTCCCTTTTACTATCAATTTATACAGTCATTTATCTTTTCAATACAAATCAATCCAAAATCATTTAAATCATGTAGGATTTGGTTAGATAAACGTCCTCTTCACATGTACCCCTCTTAGTTATCCTCGGACACTAACTGTACGACTTCGAAATCTGACCTTAAACTACGTTAGTACAGCTGTAAATAAGTACACCTTTAGCTATTATAACTTAACATAGCTTATCCAACTTTGACAAAGCTTTCAAAACAATCAGAATGAATTAAATTCTTGCACAGATAACACCTTCCTTCACATGTAACAGATCTATCTATTTTGGTGTAGCTTTGAGGCTTAAAAGAAACTGTTCCTGAGCAGTTTCAAAAAGCATTAGAAACAGAGAGGATGGAGCTTCTTAAACCTGGTGTGAAAGAAAAGAATAAAGCAGGTCCTTTACGGTTGAAATGATTAGGCAAAATTCTTAATAATAATCTTCTCTCTATGTCACCTGTATCAAGTGACATTTTCACACCTACGTCCACTCTGCAGTCTAGATTTAGACCCAATGAGCCAGCTCAGGCTTTGGGTCAATCTAGTGAGACTGGTTGCTTCATACATGAAGGAAAAAATGATCTGTGCAAGAATTTCTTAATTCAATCTGATTGTTGTATAATATTTGTCACACGTAATAGTATTACTGCTGTATAAAGAAAGGGGAGGCTGTACTTTATTTGAACGTAATTTATCTCATACAACTGTTTAAGGTTAGATCTCTAAATCATAAGTCTCCGATGAAGACTTTAAAAGAGGTAAGTGTGAAGTGGATGTTCATTTCAGTCACATCTAACATGATTTAAATGATTTTGGATTTATTTGCATTGAATTGTTAAATAACTGTCCATGAACTGATGATATGATTTTGAATGGAGAAGCTTATTGGATGGCCAAAGCACGTGCCTTAAATTCAAATCATCTTAATGAGAAGCAAGATTTTAAACTTCCTTATTGTTTTTAATTATTTCATTACTAAATTTCAATTTACTCTAACTCACTAAATGTTTATTTACTCTAATTCACTGTTCATTTTATCATTTTCTGAATTTATCGACTTTTGACCAATAAAGTCGATGGTTTCATTAATGTTCTCATACAATTTATCCATTTTATTTGTTATTTTAGTATTACTAAGTCAATTTCTTTACAAATGGTGTGAACAGTACGTTTTTGCCCAAGCCACTATGGTTTGTCGGTCAACGTAGCATGGAATATCCCTCAACCGACGGTAACATTTCACTTAGTGTCACCTACCTGTTGACGATGCTTGCTGTAGCAGGTTTCAAATCGTATTTGTATTCGAAAAACAGGCTAAAAGGTAAAAAGAATCATTACACACTTCCCGTTAAAAATGTTAACAAGAAAACCTAATCTTACTTTATGATACAATAAATTAGGAAATACCAACTAATTAGGAATTACCAACAAAGTACGTACAGCACTCTTCCAAAAAGCTTAACATAAGATGTTTCGGATCGGTCGAATGAGTCTAAATGACGAATATGTCCAGTAAAATTATCTCATTCATTTCAATGTATTACCAATAGCCGAATGGACAGAACTCACGACTAGCCAACAGGTAACGGTTTTCGTAGCTCATCTGGTAGATCACTGTCCTAGTTTCTCGGGTTTGTGAGTTCGCTTTCCATTAGGGACCTTAAGATCTAGGACGTCAACTTGAACGATGACGTCCTTTAAAATTTCGGCATTTAAAGAAATCAGGGTTTATTGACCACAGTGCTTGATACTTGTGGCTTATTTTATGACTACTAAAAAACTCCAGTTCTCCTAAAACGACTGTAGTCTCAGGTTGAATTCAATCTTAAGAAACAGCCTTTTTCACTCCGCGAGCTGACGTCGTCCTTAAGACGTGAAAATGGTCCGGGTGACCTTTTATGTAGAACGACGACGGTCTTGAGAATGGTCTGGAGAATAAACATTGTCCATTCTCTTTGTTTTGCATGAAGAATTATTTTGTTTCAAAGGACGCATCGTTGAAGTTGACATCGTAGATCTCATGGTCCCTACTGAATCACCTTGATGTTCTTCGAGACACACATGGAGTTACGAACACCGAGCGTTTATCCAATTATGTTTGAGAATGGCTCGATTAGCAGTAATAAAAGTATTCAGGAAAAAAACACGCTGCTCAGTGCTTGAATTAAAACACCTTTCATCCTTTACAAGAGTGGTGGCTAGGTCTTTGGTAATCGAGCTGATTTGACTATAAGTCATAATAACAAAGCACAATTTGAGAATAACCTCATTTGGAAAGTCCAGAACAGGAAAGAATGCTTGAATTGGCTAATTAACGGTCCAGAATCTTTGTAATGAGAAGCTGTGGCGAAGGTACGCATAGAAACTGGTTATGCCTAGTGAACTCTACCTCCATACCTGGAATGCTAACTCCCAGTTATTTGGCCGAGCAAAAAGTGAGCCAAGATGGCCGCCCATGGAGGGTAATTTTGTACTTCAGTAATTCAGTTTTAGTTCTCTTCGTGGTCTTGTACGCCAGTTCCAGTCCTTTACATGGCTTTAGTTATTAGTTTTTGTTTGGTTCGGCTTCAAAACATTCCCAACCATGGAAAAAGTGTTCAAGACGAAATATTACTGGACCAATTTTACATAATCAAGTATTCAAAAGGATTTAAAACTACCGTGTGGCTCAAGAAGTGTGCTAAATTGTCTAAACATGGTAAACTAAGTGTAAAAAGAGTACGTGCACTTAGTAGTTTCCTAAAGTAATTTATCGAGACTGTTTTATCATGTTTCTCGTTAGTTTGCCAGTTTATTTTCGCGAAAAGTATAATCTGTCACTCGGTTTAACTTTGTAGAAATATATTTGAAGTTCTTAAACTCATTTCTATCTTTTAAAGACATGTTTTGTGTGTATTTTCAAAGAGAAATCTTCAGAAAATGTAAAAAGTCGCGTGGGAGACTAAAGCTGACGAGCAAGACCGCATAGGGGACTAAAACTGACGTACAAAACTGCCCTCAATGGGCGGTCAATTTGGCTTCACACTCCATTGGCTAGTTAGCATTCCAGACATGGAAATCGAGTCACTGGTCATTCTATGCAAATTTAATGTTACCCAAGCATAGAAACAGGCCATGTTATGCAAATTTAAAATGACCTACGATTAACAGATATCAAGTCATGTACATCCACCAACACAATGGTTACTATCTAAAAAAGCAACTACTAGTAGTAAAGGTAGTGGTTATGTTAAGCATGACTTATTTAAAACTATGTTAACGGGCATGTTTCGGTTGATGTCAAAATATCGTTCAGAATTTTATATTTGCATAGCATGATCCTGTTGCTATGCATAGAAACTTTTTAATTTGCGTAGCATGACCAGCTGCTATATGCTTAGCTTCGCCACTGATCAGAAGGGGAAATCGACAATGTTTGATAAAGAACCTGTAGATATTAATACTGAAATGTTAAAAATGCTTGCCTCTAACTGTTAGCCATTTTCAGGCGTTCAAAAACCTGCCCCTCCTCGTCCTATTACGCTGTTTGTTGGTCCTGACATCTTGCAAAATGATTGCAAGACATGACAATGATTGGGCGGGTGGGAAGTGAAAGTAGGTTAAGTGACAGAAGACGAAATTTCAGGAAATGGTCTTTGCTATTTTGTCCAAGGTTGCAGCTGAAATCCAAGAAATGTTGTCTCATACGAAATCCTCTAAGGATGCTTGGATATTTAAGTGTGCCATGGTTATACCGTATGTCAAGAGGTTGCCTAAAATCTCATTGAGGCATGGAGAGCATGTATAATTTCAGTGAACACTCGTAGGAATATTTAACTGAATCAAAAGATTGTTAATTCTAAGCAAGCGAAAATCGAAGAACTGTATTGTATGTGTTGATTGAAAGCCTCCTTTTAACTTTACTTTTATACACGTTTATTTTGAACACACTCTTGTACTTGCAGTTTTCGTGATTGTAATCTTGGATAGTTCTTGTTGTGGTTCAGACAATGATGGAAATTCTTCAAAAAAACTTGTAACTAAAAGCGTCGCGCGTTTTATCCTTTGTGACTTGGATTTTAACAAAGACCCCATTTCGAAGGAGAAGATTGCGATGCCAGCTATGATGTAGGTGACACAGAACGATTTCTGAAATCCAGTTTTTTGTGAACATTGTGTATACAGGAACATAAATACCAAAAAACCGACATCTCTTCATGTGATTAGAACCTGGCCGGTTTTAAAAACGGAGGTAAAAGGTCCAGATACATCAAAGTAGAGACCATCATCTAACTGATATAGCGGTCCATTTAATGTTTATTTTACATAATTTTTACATAATTTATGTGTTATGCATGCTATAGTCTTATTTTGAGTATCCTTGAATTTGTTGTACGTATTATTGGACTTATGCCTTATAATTCTTATAGAGGTCGAGCGTTTTCAACATGAGCCCTTGGCTCAGGAGACTGGACGACCTCTCCCTACGTTTTCGACATTAAATAAATTAAATTATCTTTTCTTACCTTACTTTACATTATCTTACCTTACCTTATCTTATCTTATCTTATCTTATCTTATCTTATCTTATCTTATACAACAAGTGTGTCGGATAACATTTTGCATACTACGTTGCGAGGGATGTCGAGGATCAAGGAACTGAAATCTCGTCATCTCAGTACACCTTTTGATGTTCATTACCAGAAAATATACTATCTACTATTCCGAGATAGAGGAACCAATCAGATTGCGCAAAAAGCACTATTCGCCGGCAAAGTATATGCTAATGTTGAATAATCTCCTCAACGAATGTTTTAGTATAATTACAAAGGTGATTATTGGAAAGAAAATCTTGGACAAATTGTTTTAAAAGTTCTTCGGTAACATTTGTAGTCGCCATTTTGCGGGTTAATACTGTTAAGGTTAATACACCTTTTGCTGTTCATTACCAGAAAATATACTATCATTAACGCCAACCTCAAACTCGTTAACACAAAAATACATTCATTTTATTTAATCGACATTCATTATCGTAAATACGCAACCATTTGCATCGAAGGGCATTCCATAGCGCCAACGGACGACCATTAACACTATTCTACTATACATGAGGGATACTAAACTTTCAATTACGCAAGAGAAATATGTTGCCCAATTGAAATTTTGTTGCCCCTATTGTATAGTAGAATGGTTTTAATGGTCATCTGTTGGCTCTACAGAATGTCCATCGATGCAAATGGTTTCCTATCTACACTAATGAATGTCGATTGAATAAAACGAATGTATTTTTGCGTTAATGAGTTTGAGGTTGGCGTTAATGATAGTATATTTTTTGGTAATGAACAGCAAAAGATGTAAATGTATTTTTGCGTTAATGAATTTGAGATTGGCGTTAATGATAGTATAATTTGTGGTAATGAAAAGCAAAAGGTGATTTAACTCTACCAGTATTAACCCGCAAAATGGCGACTACATTTGTAAATGTTACCGAAGAACTTTTAAAACAATTCGTCCAATGTTTTCTTTTAAATAATCACCTTTGTAATTATACTAAAACAGTCGTCGGGGATTATTCAACATTAGCATATACCTAGCCGGCGAATAGTACTTTTTGCACAATCTGATTGGTTCTTGTATCTCGGAATATCCTGGACTATTCACCTCCGCGCAAAACAAGATGGGGTCCCTTTTGTTTCAGTTACTGAAGAAGAACATTATTTTTAATAAACGAAGCTGCCGTCCCAGGCAATACCAAAAAAGCAACAAAGTTTGGTATTAGAGTATTCTGAGATATGTATTTCTTTGACATTTTAACGATAAATTCACTCAGGATGTGTTCAATATGTTTTGCTAACAAATGAACAGCGGGCGACAAACCGACATTGGGTGAAATTGTTTTAAAGGTTTAAAAAAAATATAGATGAGAAAACAATTATATTTTCAGTGTCGGCGTATAGTGTAGATATTCACCTCGCCGTATCGCGGCTTGGTATGTATCCACCACTATTCATCTCCACTTCGGTGAATAATTGTTAAATATTCACTTCGCCTTTGGCAAATAATTATTAATTTGTAAAACAAGATGGCAAGAATGTACAGGAAATACTCACACCCCTAAGCTTACGAATGGAAAAACAGCCACGTAGTAGGCGACACAAATAAAAAATATCAACCATAAAGCAAGTGGGAACTCCTTAATGTCCGACAGGCGTATTTCTTCTCCTAATAAAATGAAAGAAACAACAGCTTGAGAGAATGCGCATTAATAGAAAAATAACATACGACCGGGGAAATTTGCTAGTTTCGAGATAAAATTTTCTTAGCCAAGGATTAAACACGTAACTCCAACATAACTGCGATTTGACGCTCCAATTCAGCTACAAGAACCAAGACGCTGGATGAAGATTACAAATATAAATTAGTTCGCAGTGATAAATATAACGTCGGCCTTTCAGCCGGAAAGGGTCAGAATTTTAGTGAATGAAATGAAATAAACGTTCAGTGGATGTGACAGCCTATCGCGATAACACACGAACATAAAACTTAAATAAAGCGTTTTAATATTCAATTTAAGCAGACATCATGAAGGAAAACTGGCCATTGAGTAAAAAGTTCAATTTCAACATGAAGATACATCATTTTCGTTTTTAAGGACATTGTGGCATTTACACTTGGTTAACAGTTATTCGAGTGTAAATGGCCACTACGGCCTTCATAATAACTTTCTACTCGTCATCGTTACCACCACATATAAACTGAATTCGTGACCATGCTCTCGGAAACGTCCACCGTAGCTCAGTTGGCAGAGTATCCCACCAGGTTGGCAAGGTCGCGGGTTCGATTCCCAACCGTAAGGCCCAAGGTTTCATTTTTCGCAGCAGATCCCGGTTGGGTTTTAAACCAATGTATCCTGACATACGAAATTTTCCTCCATTATTTGCGTTTGGCTAGCTGAAACTTCTCGTCTAATTCTGTTCGCAAAAAAACAAGGTCTTGTGAACTAGTGGGTTTAACACTCGATAAAACAAAAGGACTTGTTCTTCTCCAGCAGACTAAGACGTTTGCGTCGTTTATCGTTGCTAAGTGAAACTGAAGCGGATGAAAGGGGGTTGCAGTAAGGTTGTAACTGTATGTTTAATCTGCTCTCTATATTTCAACGTAGGTCTTACGGTCATCGAAAAGTTTATACGCATCTGTGACACTTTAATACAACCCTGAGACTACTGCGAAATGTTACAGTTGAACACAAGTAAGCTTGAAACCAGCGGCGGATTATGGTCGGGCCACCGGGGCCTGGGCCCCCCACATTTACGAATGACGGATTTTATTTTCTCCGCATTAAAAAAATACCGTATTTATTCCAATAGACGCCCTAGGCGTTTATTAAGAAATTGAGCTCTAAAGGAAGGCGTTTATTAGAGACAGGCGTTTGTTTCAAAATTTAATATTTCAACCTTAAAAATAAAAAATATTCACACGATTTCACGCAAATGTTCACAAAACGTCAATTTCACCGTCATCATCGTTAGTAATAAAAGATAGAAGGTTCGTTAACTGTGCCCTCAACATTAGAAGAAGCGATTAAAACAAAAAAATTTTCCACATAATTCAACAATGAAATTTTGTCATCTGCGTCCTCAAAACCCGAATCAGCGATGAACTTGAAAGGATAAGGCCTAACGCATTCTTGGAGGACTGAAAATCGAAACCGGAGCTGTCTCGCTCCAGTCTCACATGGTTGTTCTTCCTTGAAACAGTGAATGAAATGATCTTGAGATCCGTCGACTGGAAGGTTAAGCGCGCAGGTTTTGAAGGATTTCACTATTTCACAAACGGACCCATTTGGTTTACTAGGGCGCGTTTATTGGAAGAGGGCGTTTATTGGCAGGGGGCGTTTACTGGAGGGGGCGTTTGTCAAATATTTTCATGAGTTGAGGGGGTGTTTACTGGAGAGAGGCGTTTATTAGTTAGTGGGCGTCTATTGGAATAAATACGATAAGACACTGTATTTTCGACGTTTTACCCAATATTTGGTCACTAGCCCATCATAACTAATGCAGGAAACAGCAAGCTGCTTTATCATGGAAGTGTGATGCATTATTCTCCTTACGTGTCGTTGAGTGACTGCCCGTGACCTTTGGGCGGTTAAAAAGATATTCGATATCACTCGTAAAGACCAAAGTATTTGAGTGATTGTATAAGTTACTGATAAGGTGAAATAAATTAAAGTCGGGGGTCCCCCACAAAATTCGGCCCGAGTCCTCTACGGTTATAATCTGGCCCAGTGAACTCAATTTCCATATCTGGTATGTTAATTCTCAGTTATCTGCACTGTCAAAATGTAAGGCCAAAATGGCCACCCGTGGAAGGTAATTTTGTACGCCATTTCAGTTCTCTTCGCGGTCTTGTACGTCAGTTCCAGTTCTTTGCACGACTTTAATCTTCAGTTTTTGTTTCGTTCGGCTTCGAAAACATTCCTAACCATGATGTGCATGGAAAAAGTGTTCTGACGAAATATTAATGGACCAATTTTACATAATCGAGTATTTAAAACGATTCATTAGTGCCGTGCTGTTTAAGAAGCGTGCTGAATTGTCTAAAGATGGTAAACTAACGGTGAACTACTACAGTAACTTTTCGAGGTCGTTTTATCAAGTTTCTCGATAGTTTAATAATTTATTTTCGTGAAAATATAACCTGTAACTTGGTTTGATTTTGTCGAAATATAATTGAAATTCTTATGCTCATTTTTGTCTTTTGAAGAAAACATTTTGTGTGTATTTTCAAACAAAACTCTTCAGGATACAGTACAGGAAAGTGAAAAAGTCGCGTGGGAGACTAAAACTGACGTACAAGACCGCGTAGGGGACTGAAACTGAGGTACAAAATTGCCCTCCATGGCGGCCATCTTGGCTTCACATTTCATTGGCCAATCAGTATTCCAGATATGGAAATCGTGTTTACTAATCTCGCCCTGCGCGAAACTGTCTTGTTTTAATGAGGTGAAGACATACTTTGCTCATATTTCAAACTAGACAAGAAAGAAATCACAAGATATTACAAATATTAATGCTTACAGAAAAAGCAAACGTCCTGAGCCCTAATACATCTTCAAACACCTAAATGGGTCAATTGCGCGGGATAGCCATTAAAAAGTAGATTTAAGGTTTTTTGGAATCTTTGAGTAAATTGCTAAACGAATACTGACTTAGGGGCTGATTACATGAGACCGGCACGAATTCATATCGCTACCAATGTGAAAATTTTCTGAAGTGTTTACATAAGACCGGAATGAAACTAAAGCAATGTTCTTGCAAACACTGCAGTCCGCATTCCGAGATTTTGCCCCCAGCAACAATGTTTTTCTTGTTCTTTCCCTTATTAATGGTTGATCTGGAGAGATTTCGCGTTTTCATCAAGAAAATTTCGTACCGGTACAAGTTCGAACCTGTCTGAACTCATTCGTATAGGTACAGCACCGGAAATGAGTGAGACCGGTCCGAGCTCATTTTTCGAACCGGTTTCATGTAAACAAGAACAGGGATTTGTATGGGTTGTGATCTCAAGTCGTGTCAGTCTGACGTCGTACCGGTCTCATGTATTCAGCTCCTTAGTAATCATTTAAATGGCTAAACTGTAAGTGTAACATCTTTAGTTCACAGAAGCACGCTACCTGGATGATAGCATGAACTGTTTACATGGAGAGAGCGAGCAAAAGCCAACAAGTTTGCAGCGATCCTGACAGAAATCGCCAGTCGATCTGGCATTTAAGTACGATGTAAAAGAGCTATAACTAGACGGAACATTGGAGGAGGCACTTTCTTGAGCTTCGATTCACTCTCTTGGACTAATCTGATAAATTTTATACGTTGGACAGGAAGTTATTTGCCGGATAAGTAGTTATTCAAGGTCTAAACAACCGACTTTTGAATTGGTATCTAACATCACTACATAGAAATCATTATAATTCAGGACCAAGGAAAATAAACAACGGTAATATGTGATAAATTTTTAAATAAGTAAATAATAAAAAGTAATTACCGAATAGTAAAACACCACTGACCTGTCTGGCTTTTATGCCTTTGTAATATTCTCTCTGCCCGTTTGTCAAAAAATGCCATTGTAAGCGCAGAAAGGAGAGACAACATACAAAAGAGAACCCCTGAAAAGCATTCAGAATTCTACATCAATATAGATGACAATCCAGTCTTTACCAACATGCCGAGTATGAAATCGGGTTGGAACGGCGAACAAGGGGTGGCAATTCATTTATATTGAGATGAATGAATACTATTCTCTTAGATACTGCCTTTAATTCCCAAGTTTCTCGCTATCGCAGAAATTTGTTACATGCGCTTATTTACCTGGGGCTCCAAGGGTGATTTCGTATGCACAGACAATGCGACCTTTTGAAAATGTGTTGCGTCGCCCGAGGAAGGTAGCGGCTCCCTGATACAACATATTTTCACTTGGATGTATGTTAGATATGTGGAAGCTTGGAGGTGTATGGGATTATTGATGAACGTTCGTCAAGCTTATTTCTCAGAAATACGATTTGAGTGGACGAACGTTCAACTATAATCCGTTACATCTCCAAGTTCCCACGTGTCTGACATGCATCTGAGTATCATTACTCACATATCGTGACTGCCGCATAAGCAACACAGAAGTCAATCTTGCACCTGAGCTCGATATCCGAGACTCGGTAGATCAATGGTTAGTTAGGGGCTCGATCCCAGCCTGGGGATCAGAAATCGTTTATCTGAGGTTAGAGTTTGACGAACGTTCATCTACAATCACAAATAAATATGGTAACAAATTATTGCTCGATCAACGGTGCGATATATGGTTAACTTGAAAGGTCAGTTGGGCGAAACTCGTCACAAGATGGATACACAAGCGATAGCTGTAAACTTTGGTTGCAAAAAAGCTCAACTCGTTCGATTTCTTTCAACTATTTTTGGCAAGCTTTCGTGCTGTCGTTTTGCCTGTGGAAGACAAGCTTCACGTGCAATTTTCGTTTTTGGCGTTTCTGGCGATGACACTTTTCGCCTGAGGCAGAAACTGCACGTGGCGCCGCCGGTGTTCGAGCCCTGAAAGCTCCTATGTTTGTTCATTCCTGTAGATATGCTGGTTTAACCCTCTCCGACACATCTCCGCCTGACGAGTAAAATCATCTGGCGATAGTCAGAGTAAAATTAAGAAGTTGGCTACGGACCGGAGACGGTTAAAGAAGACAAAAATGGCCTGCTCCAACAACTGATAACAAACTGATACTAGAGGAAATTATTACTTTAAAAATACTCACCCACGAACAGCGTCCATCCCAAAGTAGTATGCCCTATTCCAAATTTCTCAGCAAACATGTTGTAAATGGGTCTCATTACATTCATGTTCACAGTGCTTCCCTGAAATTAAAAAAACATAAAACAAAACACTTACTAATGATTCACCAGGTGGGGAAATCTTAATTAAATAATGAAAATAAAGGCCCAGCTCAATATACGAAGATGAAGAGTAATCTTTTAGAGGCATGGGCAAGCCACAAATGGTTTTTATAAGAGACTTATTCACACTGACATTCTGTTGCCATCGCGCAGCATTATCACTTCCTCGGACACACGAGTCATCGGTGTTCCAATTTACATCAAACATCCACATAATTTTCGCATAAAGGTTCTCGCAATGTTCTCGTTCTAACATACCAGTTTCTACTTTCACTCTCTTATTCAACAATTACCATTCGTCAAGGGAATCTGATCCCAACTGTGATTATAACTGATGAATTAGTTATGGATATTTAAAAATGACTATAATAAATGTCATTGTGAAACAGATTTGCCCACATCTAAGATGACTTTAAAAGTAATATCAACTGATAATTTGTCGATACATCACGCATTTTATATAGAACTGTTCATGCGACCTGTTGACTTAGGCCTTTATCACAGCAAAGAAAGGGCGGAGGTACATGTCGTATAACCCCCCCCCCCAAAAAAAAAAAACCCATTACCAGTCGAAAACTTAAAGAAGTAGAGCAAGAAACATACTCTGAAGAATACCATCTTGTAAACTCAATATTTGAGCTATTAGATAAGACGAAACAAATCATGGTATGAGTTTAATAGCTGATATCTAATAGCTCAAATATTGAGTTTACAAGATGGTATTCTTTGGAGTATGTTTTTTGCTCTACATGTCGTATAAACGAAACACCTCAAATAAGTGGCATAATAGAAGCCGTAGCGACGTCTGTAATTGCAATGGACCGATGACGGTCCACCTTGTAGAGTTTAGTAATTTACCTCACTGAAACCGGAGGTGTTTGGCAATTTCCATCAATTTCCTCGTTCCGCTAGGGCAGTAATGCCTGTCACTGGTTACAAGCGTACGTTGCTGAAAACCAACATATGCCAGCAGACTTCCCAACTACTCCTTATTTCACCATCCTAATATCCCGTTCACCGAGCATGACCAATTTGCCATGAAGAATTTTATCCACATAGTAAACTGGACCAACTAAAGTCGGTTCTTACCAGTATTGGTTTCTCTAACGAAACGATTGAGTGTATCTTGAAGTATTCAGATTCCAAACCATTAAGAAGCAATCTTAGCACGTCTTCCGTACTTAGGACCCGTCTCTCATAAGGTTGAACCGTTTCTGCGTCGTGCATGAATGAAGATATCCCGCTGCAACCAACACAAGTTGTATAAAATCTTATACTAGGACAAAGATGGAGTACAGGTGATTGTTCGAAGCCAGGAGTGTAACGTATTCCATCCAAATACGGTTTGGTATGCATTGGTGAAATCGAATGGAATCTTTCAAGCCGTTTAAAAGATCACAACACCATTTGCTCTAAAGCTCAACTGGGAAAATCTACTGCAGTCAAACATGCCTGGGACTATGACCATCTAATAAGATAAGACGAATCTGCGTTTCTAGCCAGTGACAGTCATTGACTTTCCAGGCGAATCTGTGAATCGGCAGAAATTCCCAACACCCAACGATTTCACAAGACAACCAACCACTATAAGTTTCGTGGTCAACAGAATTGCGGACGACGTCACTACAGTTCACATTCTCACGTGAACCACTAGAGGTATTTTAGTTTACATGTATGTAACATGACCATACTGTATTTGCCGTTGGAATTTGCTCTGATGAAGGAGGTCAACCAACTGACTACGGCATTCGTAACAGAAAAAATTTAACCATCATGAAATCCTTAAAAGAATTAACTTTTCAGCACCCTTACCACTCTAGAAATACTGAGCTGCAATCCAAACACTGCGTTTAGTTCTTTTCCTTTAAACCATGCCACAGAGTACGTGTTTTGAGCTACAGCAAGATTTTCTCCCCCGAGACTTTAAAACAATCAAGATAAAAAGAAGTAAACGGCAAGAAGAGATTGTAAAATGAAATCACATAGTAAAGGTTGCTGAAAACAAATATCGGCAATTATGTTTCATAAACTCTTACCCAAATATAAATCGCCCAGATTCCATTACTAAATAATTTCCAATATAAGCTCCTACTGCAAACACAATCTGCAAACCAAAATATGGAACATTAGAAAATGATTAGTTACTTTTCTCGGAAGGCGCCGTTAGTGGTTATGGACTGGTCGTATCACCATTTGAGAGACCGGTCGTGGATGGACAGAGTTACATATCACATTCAGAAACTCGTCCCTTCGTATGGTTAGATATACAACACTTTTAGGTGCAACTTAGGATGTTACGGTTCACGACAAACGTTTCGATTCTCCTATCAAGTATCTTCGCCCGGAGTGATATAACAGCTTCGGGCACGCATATTATACCATCAATGAATTAGAGGTGAAGTTATCAGCCAACTACGAGCAAACAGACTTCCAATAATCTCGGATCGATGGGCGTGCCAGGGTGTTCATGTACCATGACCGAATCAAAAAGCTGTCCGTTGGCATCGTACATGTATATCAATATCCCCATGCCCCACAGGCGAACCGTGAAAGTCGCGGCTAATAAATATGTATTATGATTTAATCAAACCTGTTTTCATTGCGGGTTTAACCACGCCTAGTCAAATGTGATAACTCTGGTTATTCCTGGGCCTGGTGAAACTAATTTGACACCCATAAAAAACTATGAGGTAAGTGGTAAGCGCATCTTTTTATTTTCGTAATTTGCGAAAAATCGTTTACATCTACCTCAGAAGACTGAATGACCATTACTGGTTCTCCAGGGTAAATATGCGAAATTTCAAAATGACAGGTGAAATCCACCAATCGCAAATAGTTTTTGCTGAACATTCTGATTCTAACCACTGGTACGGGGTACATAAAACGACAACTTGCTGAACAAAATGTTTCAGATACAATCTACAGATTGCTCATCTACCGATCAGAATTACTAGTTGCTATACCAAGTCTTTATGAAACAGTCAGACTACTGTGACTCCTCACCTGTCCAGACAAAACAAACAAGCTGAAAACAATTCCACCAAGTCTGAAATTTAAAGAATAAAAGAGGACAATAAAATGATGAATGTTTTCAGCGCACCACTTCCCAGGCAGGCAATGCTCACTGAAACCAGTGGTTTATTAAAAGCAGTGGCAGACATAAAATACAAAATAGGTAGTCTTTGGCTCAACATGTCAAAAAGCAACGGACGTTTCGGCCAAGATACTCTGACCTTCGTCAGCAACACAGTTCTATTTACAAAATGCTGAAAGCTTTTTTATATACAAGATAAAAGTTTAAATCAATAAAAGCAGCTGCGCTGTAAAACTTTATAAGTCTCAGACATGAACTGAATTGACTACTTTCTAATGACCATAAGCTGCCACTTAGGCAGCACATACTCTGTATATTTATCAACTGATCCAGCACGCATTCCATTGCAACCTCTTTCCACCTGATTTTCGGATACAGCCTCTATGAGCTAAAAGGGGTAGTTCCTCTCATTGGCAATCGGTATTTGCCGGATATCGATACCGGCATCCCGAATGAGTGATTTGCGTAGCGTTGGCGTAATGTCGCTGGAGGAAACTACACAGGCCACAAGTCTGGTATTAAGGCTACGTTATAGGCTGCCCTCGGGAATGCAAGGCCAACAGACAAACACTGCGTACGAACATTATAATCAGGATTCACCTTCGTTAAGTGAACATATGATATGAATCGGCAATGAGTATCGTATCGTCATAACAAATGTTGAATTTTTTTATTTTGGCTAGTGTTCGCCAACAGCAAAGCAAAATTTCTTGGTCGTCGTTGATCCAGAGTAGGTCGTTGACCCAAGTTTGGTTTTTAACTTTTAAGTACTTCCACCACTACGTCGTCAGCCTTCGAAGGTGTACGAGCTAATGTACTGTACGTAGTCGCGCTGCTGCAATGCGCACTTTCGTCGATTAAAGCGACTTTCATGCCTACAACACTGATTGACGTTGATTTAAAGATAAATTAGCCACACAACTCATCCTTGGCTGTATATTCCACCGATATACTCACCCACTCATTACCTCAGCAACTCACTGAGTCACTCAGTGACCCACTTGTTCACTGAAACACCCACTTGCTAAGTCACTTCCACACTTGTTTGCTTGTTTCATATAGTTGACTCGTTCTTTCATTTACTCACCTGATGCCAAACACTCGGTCAATTAGAAATCCTCCAAGGAAGCTTAGGATAACATTGGGCCAAGAGTATAGTGAGTACAGCATTGTATATTGTCCTGTATTAACATTCATATCCTAGAGAGATGTTTCAAAAATCAGTACAACTTACCCAAACAAAGTTGACTCTAAAGTTTGTGCATCATTAAGAAATTTCGAATTACTTAGATTAAAAATGAAGTATAGTGAGATCAATTTATAAATTAGTACTGTGTTTCTACTCCTTTTTTTCTTTTTCAGTAATTACATTAAATTTAAGCATGCCCAATTTTGGAAAAATGTTGCATAGACAATATACTTTTCTATCAATGCTTTGTACTGCATTACATTACAAGAGCAGAATCTTCTTGAAGTTAGCATTTGCCAGTATTACTTTGCTGTACTTTGATACTTCCCATGTTTGGCCTATAGTAGCTCATAAGCTGTGCCATGCTGGTGATGCAGTGGTTGCACACAGGTCTACAGTATCATCACTCAGACTAGAGTTCAATTTCACACCATGCAGTCATTAACTCATTAAGGGGCAAGGGCACACTTTGGTATTTTACCCTGGCTAATGCCAGACAATTTTACTTGTGACAGGGACAAGCCCTGGCTATTAAAGGGTTATACACCATCTCCTTAGCTCATTAAGGGACAACGGCAAACTTTAATATTTTACCTTGGCTAATGTGAGATGATGTTACTTGTGACAGGGAAGAGCCCAGGCCGTTTAAGGGTTAAAGTTACCTGGGTCACATGTAAGAAGTGTCTTGCCCAGTTTGACACTGCCAAACATTGCAGGTTTTCTCTGGATACTTCAGTTTACCTGCTGTGGTAAAACTGGACCCATGAGGAGTGGTCCTTACAGGACTTCTAGGCAGAACAGCTTACTGTAACAAGCTGATAGGGTTATCCAGAAACTTCAATTGACTTATGCTGGCAAATTTGTTTCAGTTCAGTTCAGTTTAGCATGGTCTTATTAAGCCATGCCTTGCTGATCAAGCCTTCAATTCCCAAAGAGCGCAGAACAAGAAAGATAGCCAAATGTGGGTCTTTCAAGTACTGTTACAGTAGTAGAGTAGTGGATATGAAAGCATGCACAGTACACCTCAACTCGGTTCAAAGCTGAAATTTAGCTGTGTTGAGCTACACAGCCTTCAGCATGACAAGGCACAGCTTGGCACACGACAGCTCATAAATCAGGGCTTAGGATGACCTTAAACTATTAGTTATGGTCATCATGACAGGCAACTACATACTAGGATCACATTTTGTGCAAAAAATTTTGAAACATCATAATATGACTGGAAAGAATTTTAATTTGAAGACTGTGTATACTTTAATTGAATTACCGAGTCTATTCAGAGTTGACAATTCAATTTTGTAAATAATACATTGATAAACACTGCACATACTCACACATACGCACACAATAAGCTCTTAAAGGTTGTTCTAATTGTTCAACAATTAGAGAGCTTGAGCAATACTGTAAGTTCTCTTGATGCACAGCTGGCATTTTCTTTCATGAGAACATTTTATTCAAAACCAAAAAAATTAATTTATTAGAAATCCCACTGGCATTACCAAACATCAAAAATGCCATTTTCATTCTACACAGACATAACTGTCACTCTAAAGACAACATCTGCAACTCCTACAACATCAACATCTGTGAATTATCTTTACTATTCACACACTGATTAGACATGTGATGATCTAGATTGGAGTTTTTAAGTAATTCATTACCTTGCATGAAAAATTCTACAGAAAGTGTGTGCAACCCAGGCCTTTTAGTGAGCAAGATGGCGCACGTGTGGTGATTTGCACACGTATATTATCTTGTGTGTGCGAATCACGCAGGTGTTTATATTGATTCATTATGACTAGGAAATACCATGAAAACAATCACTTTGCCTCATTTATCATAGTGTTACTAAGGTTATTGTCTGCAATTTAATAGTCAATCAAGACACATTTAAAACTACAGCAAAAGAAAAATTTACAAACAATGCTATTTATTCAAACGGTTGATCTCTAGGTTAATCATCTTCTTCACTTTCTACATGAAAAGGATTGTGATCAGAATCGTGAAAAATATGTCAGTGGCTCAGTTTCTGAAAGTTTAGTTTTTCTTCTTTTGAGATAAATGTCGAATGTTCTCGCGATAATTCCACTTCTGTCTACATCATTCAAGTTTTTGTCGTTTGCTCCGATTATTAACATTAACTCCATCCTACTATGTTTCATTGAAAAGCACCTGTTCGACAGTATGTTGGTGAAGATGATAAAGCATGCTCGTCCTTCGAGTTTGATCCGCTTATCGCAATTAAATGTGTGAAAGCGCGCACATTTGGGTAGTCGCATCTTCTAAGATTAATAAATTTCTGCCAAAGATCTTTAGCTTTCGCTTTCCTATGCCAAACTTTAACGTAATTTCGTTGTAAACTTTGGTCGGAGTCGTATCCTGCGGCCGCTAATGTTGCTTGGAAATGACCGGCATAACTGGTAATAGCATCGTTTCCATAGTTCTTTTCATCTGTTAGTTATTTGGGTCAAAAAACTTACCATCGTACATACTCTGTCCTCAAAATCATCGATGCGGTGTTTTAAAAGCGTGGACAGATCGGCTTTTACGCTTTTTTTCCCCGCATCACTAGCTTTCAACCTGTTGTGGTTGTTCAGACGACGCACCTTTTCAAAATTGATGCGAACTAATCTCCCGTGCTCGGCAGCTTTTAACGCTTCCCCTCCCTTAAAAAACAGGATGTTTTACTTCCCCTGCGAGAAGGAAAACATTCCCCCATTTTCTGTCAGCCTAAAACGCTAAAACGAGCTAGATAGCTGTTAAAAATTCGTCGAGGCGGAGTTCTTGCTGTCTTCTGACTCCAACAAAGTAAGTGCAATGACCGGTTCCACTTATACATCTGCTGAATACAACTACCAGAATGCCTTTCGAAATCTTGTTTGTAATTTTAATCCGGAGCAATTGTCTTCCAATTCGCTTCCAATGTTTGCATGAAAATGAAAAAACGACAAAGTATGCTGGTAGTTGTATTCAACTGACGTAATAAGGGGAACCGGCTATTGTCGGTTACACATCATAGGCTAGGAGACCAAGGAGACATGATGATCGCAAACTACGCGTGCGACAATTAGCACGCGTCAAACGAAAAGGCCTGGCAACCCAAATTTCAATACCAGTTTAACAATTCTTTTCCAATCTCAGATTCTCTAATACAAACATACCCACCTTGACAACATGAATTATCACGTCTATCAATAATTATGCAGGAACTCTTACCACATGATAAATGCCAAGTTTTGGGTCTTCGGGTCAAATTCCAATTGGCAAAATTGTTAAGGGTATGTCAGGGTCCGAATTGTTTTTTAAAAAAAAATGACGTTTAGCACACGCACGCTCTGCCCCGCACCCAACAAAAAATAAAATTTTTAGGGTAAAGAAGAACGTTCACAGATTCTCCTGAACATCTTGTTTTCTTTATCTGGCCACTAAGTGAACTACTGACACACTTCGCGCGCATCT
Organism: Heliopora coerulea; assembly: GCA_030142905.1. Taxonomy (NCBI): domain Eukaryota; kingdom Metazoa; phylum Cnidaria; class Anthozoa; order Scleralcyonacea; family Helioporidae; genus Heliopora; species Heliopora coerulea. Next base: position 728,442 of record JASJOG010000023.1, read on the forward strand.
AAAATGGAGTTTTGCGTAGGCAGTTTTATCAGGCTAATACCCAAATAATCAGTTTTTTTATTGAGCCATGTTGGAAACTACTATCACAAGCTAGATCACAATCTTTTAGACCAAGCCTGATGCAAACCGTTCACGCTTAAAACAGACGAGGTCGTGTTACATTTTGAGATAAAGCTCTTTTTGGACTGACTTTTCACGATAAAACCTCGAAACAGAAAAGTGAAATTTCACCAAGCAGTACTTCGGTAAGACTTTTTACTGACCTCTTGATGTATTGAAGTGGAAATAGAACATCAGGAAATGACTCGTAGTGAGAAATTATTTTCGTAATGGCTGCGGCTATTAGCAGCAACAGAAACAAAGTTTAACAATTTATGTGAAAGATAGCCAAGGACAATTTGTAATTTAATGGAGTACGAGTCGCATTGTTGCTTGACAAGTTGCGTGATAGATGTTACCATGTGCCACTGTTAAAGATATGCGTTCGGGTTGCAGCTCTAATTAGGTGTTCATTTGATTCTGTCTTATATCGACGAAGCTTAACGCAACGTATGTTCTTTGAAAAATCAATGCGTGTGACATGCAATTTGTGAACGACTATCAACAAAACTTGTCGTGGAAACATATTGCCTTAAAAATCATTGTAGCGACGATCGCAGCATCAGCAAAGCAGTGTGGTCATCGCGTCATTGTTAGCGCCATTAGAATATTTGCTTGAATCAAAAACTAATATCGCTTAATAAGCTTCGCAGATTTTCGAAATTATCAAAATTGCTTCGCAAATTGCCATTTGTAAAGCGCTAATTCAGTCCCTGCACTGTGTCTAATACTATTACATCTAAATTATTTTGCAAAATCACATTTGTACATACTTACCCTCTCAATTTCTTTTTGTAATGCAGCTGGGTTATCATAACAGAAATATGATCCTAAAATGGAAAATACATTATTAAACTAAGCAAATCATGTACAGATTAAGTACTTACAGTAATACCTGTAAAATAAATTTCACCCATTTGACAGACTTATTGGGTATGACATATACTACAATTATGTACCGGTATCAGGATTACATAGAAATGACACAGTTGTTTAGTTGCTCAGTTCAGTAGCAGTATAATTACATGCAAGTAAATTTATACTGTTCCTTTCCTTACATGTAAGTAAAAAAACTCAGTATTTACATGCTACAAAGTACTTTAAAAAATACTTTTCCTATCAAAGAAATATTTTTTGTCGAAAAATTACTTTTTAACTTTGTTAAAGAAGCTGAGTTATACAGGCAACTGTCAGCAACAGTTGTCTTTTTTTTTTCATTTGCCGTAACCCAGAGACAGTAATTAATCCCAGTTTGACTCATACATGTACATGTAACTTTTATTTCAATAACTTTTACTGGTACGTTGTGTGCAGTATTCAACCCATTAAGGGGCAAGGGTGCACTTTGGTATTTTACTCTGGCTAATGCCAGACAATTCTTCTTTGCATCAAAGGGACAAGCCTGGCCCCTTTGTGAATTAACAGCCATCTCCTTAATCCATTATGAGGCATGGTGCACTTTGGTACTTTACTCTGGCTAATACCTGATGATTCTATTCATTAAAGAGACAAGCCCTGTCCCTTAATGAGTTAAAGGCATGTGTATTACTGCACATAGTTTTATAGTGGTAGTATGTACTTCCATTCAATTGAATGATTTCCATGTGCTGCACAGTGACATTACTTTTAATATTAAAATTACACAGTTAAACATTAATGTTACTCCTTTAATAATTATATTGTTTAATATTAGTGTTACTCTTTTACCAATAATGTTTTTCTGACAAAGGGCTTTCACTCAGAATGTGATGTCAGTACCATACCTTGTTCCCTTAATTTTTGGCTTTTTACTAAACTTAAACTTTTCTTTTCCACTTGGTGAACCATCTACTGATATCTTTCATGAATTTTCACATCTCCCAGTGCTGATATGCATGTTTGACACTGATAAAATAACTTTGCCTGTGCATTGGTAATAGTATAGGAGATTATCTAATATTGTATATTCAAATGTTTTTTATCAATATTATCAAATTAAAGTAGTTTGAACTTTCCAAAGTAAAGTACTATTATAAATAGTTTTATAATTATTACCTGTAGGTAAAACTGTCTGGTAGGACATCTACTGTCTTGTAATATTGTATAGGCCTACCAGAATTTTCAGGTTTCAAATTAACATATTGTATTATTTGGCCAAAATTGCAATGCAACAGTTTTTCTTTTTTAAAGCAACGAGGAGAAGAGTGAGTAAAAGAACCACCATCTCAACTAAAACAAAATACTCTTCAAACCGTCAAATCTTCCTGTAAATAATGTATTGGTGGCGAAATTCTGACTTCTCATGTTCTGGGGTTGTTTTTTTTGACAAATGCCTAGGCAACCACACCCATTTATTAGAAAAAAAAACCATTTTCACTGAAACGCTGAAACCCATACAGATTTATTCTTGCTTGGCCAAACTCAAATCTTTTTATTTTCATGGACACTGGAATTTTTAGAATGATATATTAAAAATCCTAAAATATCTTTTAAAGTAATATTCCAATTCGTCGTAATTCCCGTTATTGAAAATAGCGTTCGTTAGTTCGTACGCCTTCCACTCGGGGTGTCTGCCATTGTTTGACATGGAGGCTAGTGTACACTCCTCCCCAAGATTTCAAAAGTTAAAATTCTGAATTGCAGTAAGCCCTGTCCATATGATTCCGTTTTCGATTCAAAACGCAAATTTTTCTTTGTGGATTGCCTTCCCGTCCACACGTATCCGGCAAATACGGTCACCGGAAGCGAAACGTTTCAAAAACGCTTCTCAGAGAGGAAATTTCTGAAAACGCCATTTTCACATGGTCGTGTGGACGGATGAAAACAAAACTTTTCCAAAACTTTTATTTCATGGTATGGTATCCCACATGAGATACAAAATGACTGACGGACATATCACTTTTGTGACGCTTTTTCTTGGGTTTTTTCCAAGTCGGATAACGTGTCTTGAGATAAGCCATGGATAAGCGTATCTTCGCTGAATGTTCAAAGCTGACTACGTGAAAAGGAAGTTAAACTTTATTAGGTTACTTTCACTCCCGATCTTGAAGACCAGTCAAACGTTTTGAAAAAGGACGAAACAAGATCTTGAAGATTTTGGGTTAGATCAGGACTTACAAGTGCTTGGAGGGATAATTTTACATCCCAAGTAAGGTGTTAGCGCTTTCAAATCGTGTATGCGTGTATTCGTGTGGACGGGGAAAATGATCCGAAAACGCAATCGGATACGTGTCGACAAGGCCTAAATTTTACCCCAATACGCCAGGGGGATCGGAGGTGCTTAGGCGTTAGCTATCACAGTTTTCTCTTATTCTCAAATAATTGTAGAACGTTTTCGCGATGCACTTTTAAATTCTTAATCCAAACCCTGATTTTAATTCTAAGACCTGAGTTAGCCAATATTTAGACTTACCAATTTTGTACCATAATTTGTAGTTGTACATATGAATATTATTTAAGGAGTTACATTATTTACTTTTATTGATGTACAAAATGTCAATAGCCAGAACTAAATTATTTGTTGCCAACTTTTTATAAAAATCTAAATAAATGGCCATGGAAATTACAATTATCATAGTCTTCAACTAATATAACAGTCAAAGAATGATCAACCCAGTAGTAAAAAACATGAAAAATATGAAAAAAAAATTATAGTTAAATAACATACTGGAGAAATACTGGAGTATAATTAATCAGGGCTCAAGTTAACAGTATTTAATGGGCAATTTGCCCTTCATTTTGGCAAAAGCAAAGAAAACTGGATATAACTTTTCAAAACAATGTGCAAATAAATTCTTGGGAGATAGGTTGTCAAATTTCTCAACACATTTCTATTTTGGAATAGTCCTGAGCAGTTATAACTAATTCAAAATCTTCGACTGCTGCACTTATTAAAGACTATTTATTACAAACTTATTTAAGAGCTGCATTTAATCAAGGGTGGCACTTAAATTATCATTAAAATTATACTAAATTTCATTGAAAAACAACATTCTTCAATAAAACATACAGTAAAGTCTGTTTTTTATTTCTAATAACAACAACATGACTTTGGATAAGAGCCCTTCTAGAGTTGAAGCACTTCAAATATATACCATGTGGTTACTAAGGAATATGGTGCTTATTTTAGGGCAAAGTATATTTCAATCAGTGGTATAGCCAGTATTTACCTTAGGGGGTATCACCCAACCAAGATGGGCCAAAAGCCAACCCACAAGAATCTGAAAGGCCAGTTAATTGGCTCCAACTGGGTCTGAGCTATTATTTTTATAACTAATTCAAAAGGATATATTCCTTTTAATAAGTAATAACAAATGTATGAATCTAAAATATGAGAAAATTTCTTATGCAACTCAACATGTGAGGGGTGCCATGGCATCACGCACCCCTCCTCCCACCCCCCCCCCCCCCCCAATGAAAACTCTAGTGGTTACAATTACAGTATGCTTTTGCTTTTATGTGAGACACTAGCAGCTGTATTCAACAGCTGTGCTTAATTGTGCAATGCACTTATTTGAGTAAATATAGTAACAAATGCGTTGAGTAATGGATGTACTGGTTGGATTTTACTTGCAACTGGCTGAAGGCCAAAAAATTAGGTCTTTCATATATTTTCCCCGTAATTTGATTATGGGACACAAGGAATATCAGTAAATAGACAGTCTAAGATGGGTAGGCTAACGATTTACTTTTAAATTCGATTCAATGAAGTCCTCGCCACAGGATTCTTCAATTTCTATTTTGAGCACATTTGATTGGTAAGTTTAAAATTATCTGACGGACTGAGACACCGACAAATGACAGACCTAGTTAGTACTTATACATACCGAAACTCAGCGTACAAATGAAAACGAGTATAAAATATCGATGAAACCGCTTGGTAGGATTACATATAGGAATCGCTCCACAGCCACGTAATTCAACCTCTGCTTCTTTTTTCTTACCCAACAAAGTTTGACTTTCGGAAGCCATGTTTAGCAATATGTTTAGCAATACACATGCATTTGTTGGTTGAGCGGCATCTGGCGATTATGAAGCGACTGAACAACAACTATCGGCGACAGAACGCCGACCATCAGCCGAGGCTTGTAAGCGTGGACCAAAATATGACGGCTGAAGTGAAACGAAGTTAACAACATTTGGAAAGTTCTGCAAACTAATCCTCCTGGTAGACTGCCAGCTGAAAACTGATCACTATAGAGTCATAATGAGTTATGGTCCAGCAGGATTCGAGGATGACTGGGACGAAGACGAGTTCGATTTTGGAGAACACTATGATTCGGACTACCAAGCGCAAAATGATACATTTACACAGGAAAACTTTAAAAAACACGTGAATGATAAATCCTCACCCTTAACTTCTAAGCCTCAAAAGGCGAATGGGGGTCTTGGGTTACACACAAACCCTACTATGACTTCAAATATATCTCTTGGTCGTGGACGTGGAAGAGGAGGTTTTTCAATACCCAAAACTCGATCAAATACTTCAAGAAAGAACGCAAACAGCACTAAACGTAATAGAGGACAAGACAACCTTCTATTCACTCGTACCAGCAACAGAACGTGAGTATAAAATTAGGGCTTTATTTCTTTAAATGTTTAAATAAATGTTCAAGTTTATTTGAATCCTTATTTTCACCCATTTGAATTAATGACATCCTTATGCACGAGCTCTGATTGGCCGGCAGCCGTGTGTATAGGATTAGAGTTTATAAAGTAACACATGTCCATTGGACCCTCAAATTGAACGTGCTTTATTTTCTGTCAGGACACAGATACACAGCATATGTCAATTTGTTTTCATATTAAAGTACAGAGACATAGATGACATTACTAGAATAAGAAAAAGCCTTGGATATTTTGTGAAGCAAAGAGAAAATAGCTTTACTGTCTAAATAATATGATCGAAACATTTATGATGCCATTTCAACCAGAAAAATACCTGAATACAATAGGTATAGCCTTGTGTTTCTACAAGACATTTTTCTGGTTGAAAAAAATTCACATTTCTGCCATAACAGCTACACTCAAGCAATTTTTGTTGTTACATATGTAAAGAGCACAGACTGATGACAATATATATTAATTTATTAACAGTAAAAAAAGGTTTTAGCAACAATGGACCACCACGAAGACTGAGATAACAACTAACAAAAGCCTGTTTGTCTACTCCCAGAAATACAGTAATATCATAACAATAACATGGACACTTGTCACTTCTAGGCTGTTCAAATACTTGAAACTCTTATTACAATATTCCCACTCTAATTAGAAGCTGCCAAGCAGTGAAAAGAGGTGTTAGAAATAATGTAATTTTTTAAAATGTATTTTCAATTATCCATAGTAGGGGGTAATGCTTATCTTAACATTGATATTGTTCCAGCTAGACAGGTCAGTTCTTAGAATGTCTGGCCAACCTCCCTCAGATGAACTGTGAGGCTGTACTGTCAGTGAAGATTAGACTGCACTTCTGGATGCTCTAGGGCTGCTATTTGACTGTTATAATGTACCATGTTGTACAGCTTGCTCCTTTGTAGGTATTGGTTCATTTAGGGAATTGTAGTCAGGTTCAGTGGTGATGCCAGAGTTGGGCTCAGGTTGGCATTGCCCCACCCAAAATAAAAAAAAAAAAATGGGTGACTACATGGCCCATGCCATGGGCAGTTTAGCTTTACATTCTTTCATTGCTTTACATAGGGAACGTAAAGCCTTACCAGTATCCAGGATCACAATAGTCCTTGCATCACTGAGGTGATCTCCCTGCTTTTGGTTTACTTATCCTATACAGTGTATGCAACCCAGAAGCATTTTTTAAGATTCTTCAGGTATTTTGCCCTGGTTCAATCACTTTCATCCTTATTGTTGCAAGCAAATCTCAATCTTAGAACAAATATTAATGCCCAGCAAATTTAGTCCTGTTATTAAACTTACCTCTTTTATAAATCATAGCTTTATTACATACACTTTCATCCTCACAAAAGGGTGCTGACCTCATCAAACTGATTGGAATTTTCACTTTTTTGCTGAACATTAGATCATCAAGAGTAAATGCAGTAGAATTCTGAGCAGTAGATTGGCTGGCTTGTAGTAATTGAGGGATCCAGCCATCCCAATCATCCCTATATACTACCTGTATATGGTCCAGGATGATGCTTCTTTGCATTTAACTTCTGTCCAGCTCATCCCAGTCTAGCCAGGAGTAGTTCCTGCTTCTGACTGGGTTTTTTGAGGGTTCTCTTGTAAATAATGCTGTTGTCTAGATAGACGAAGTGGTCAATCTGCTGTAAGATGGGCATGCTACGATAGTGTTTTAAAATAGCCCATTGAAGTGTGGTCAGGATGTTGGTCAGACTGAATGGCATTCTTTGGGATTGGAACAGATCATCCCATGTGACAAGGGCTTTTTACTCTTGGTCTTCATCGTGTAGTTTTATCTGCCAATAGGTGGTTTGCAACCAATTCCTTAGGATTCAAAACACAATGATACGGCGGCCATGTTGGTTCCACATACAATAGAAGTTAATGAGATTCTTTGGTGAAAGTTCAACCAACATGGCTGCGATGACGTCACGTGCACACCACCTATACCCTTTTACCGAATCTAAATAGGTACGCTAATGGGTGCACTAATGACACCCCGATTTCCGCGCATCTTGGAAAAAGGTTGGCGTCTTTTGTCGTGAGTTTGTTTAACTCTCAATGGTCATTGCAAAACCGTTCAGTTCCATCTTGTTTTCTTTACCAGAAAAATCGGTACGGACTATGGGGAATTCGATTATACGATAATATTGCTCTCGATCATCTTCTCACTTGTGAACGGGTAGCCGTCGATGGGGAATTTTTTATCGTGTTGTATATACGGTATCTATGGAGTGTTCTAATTTTCTCGGTTACCCAAGGTCAGTTTTGCTACCGGAAATTACTGCCAGATGATGGAACTGTACTCTGTATACGCACTTCTGTTCGGCTTCCGTCAACGATGTATTATTGATCGTAAATGCTTCTTTGATGTTATGAAGAACCAGTCATTAGTGAGCACGTTCCACTATTCCCCACAACCCTTTTCTTGGGTCTGAAGTAAAGAGATTTCGAGGAAATATCATTCCCTTCTATCCTGGGCGATGTTCACGCACCGTCCTTTCTTTGTAAACTCGGGAAGCAACCTGCCGCACTCCAATCCCATAGCACTTTTCGAATTTTCTCGCAGGTCCAGTTCTCTTTCATTATGTTCGATAGCACTCCTCTTCTCTTGCCAGGCAAGCGTTGGTTACCAAGGAATGGACTGAGACCACCGTGTTCTGGTACCGTACCTTATTCAATGCTCGAGTTTTTTATGCTGCAAAAAGATGGCTAAAAATACTGACGATTGGCAATGTAGAGTAGAGAGGAGTAGAACTAGTTATAGTTATACAATAACAAATAGGTCGCAAATCGTAAAACTGTACCATACATGTACCATACAAAAATTAGCTGCATCCTGAGAGGCAAGTTTAACGAGTTATAGTTAATGGTTAATTTTGTAACACGAACTACTTGTTAATGTTTGTCCAAAAAGTAACGATTACGTATACGTAACTAGTAACTTGTAAAAAGTTATTCACATATACTGACTAAATTACACTTAATTTTTGTAATTTTATATTTTTTTCATCTCACCTTCATGTTACAGGGCTTAAAGACAGTTGACAGGTTAAGCCTCGTGTTTCCGGGAAACGGATGACGTCAGATTCCTTTTTGCCGTTTGCATGAATATGTGAAATGTCTTATGTGTTGGCTTCAACTTAACTTTCTCGAAGCTTTGAATATACGTAAAATATGTTAAAATTCTTCATTTCAAACTCCTTTAAGATTATTCAAACTCAATTTGCTTGGAAACATTACCCTGTGCACATTAATAATAATAATAATAATAATAACAACAACAATAATAATAATAATAACAACAACTCACACACAATGAATATAAAAACGTCATGATCGATTAGGGCAATATCTGCATTGGAAAATATGTCATCATTATCAAATCGATACAGCCCCTAAATGGTATGAACATTACCCGGAACCAGTGGTAGAATGGGAAAACGTAACTATTCTATGGGATTTTACGGTATATACAGACAAAACAATACAAGCAAACAGACCAGACATCATTATCAAAGATAAAAAAGCAAAGACTTGCAGGCTGATCGATATGAGTATACCATCTGACGTGAATATATCAGCTAAGGAATTTGAAAAATTGAGCAAATACAAAGACCTGGAAATAGAAATAGAAAAAATGTGGCACATGAAAACAAAAACGGTTTCCGTTATAATAGGAGCATTGGGTATGATTAAGAAGGGCTGCCAAAGTCATTTAGACAACATCCCTGGAGATCCGTCCCTACAGGAGAGCCAAAAAATTGTTCTCATAAGCACAGCCCATATATTGCGAAGAGCTCTATCCATTTAGAACGATCGTGTGTGTATGAAAAAAGTAGAAGCACCAACATTGCCAACCTCCACTTGTCCTAGGTTATTGGTTATGACCCGGCAAGTGGTAGTATCAAATACCAATCATCAAGAAATAATAATAATATACTCAGTAAAGATATTGGACTGGAATTTGGAATTAAGAAATGTGGAATGCTAGTAATGAAAAAAGGAAAGATTGTAAAATGTAATGGAATACAGCTACCTGATGTCGAAGCAATAAAATCAATTGAAGCAGGTGGACACAAATTCCTTGGAATTCTAGAATTAGATAAATTTATGGGAGCTCAAATGAAGAATAAGCTTGTAAAGGAATATGAAAGGAATTTGAGATTGGTACTAAAATCAAAATTGAATAGCAAAAATAAGATCATGGCAATGAACACTTGGGCTGTTGCGCTACTGAGATATGGGGCTGGTATTTTAAAATGGAGTAAAACAGAAGTAGCTGCAGCAATGGATTCCAGAACACGTAAACTGATTACAATGTATGGTGCTTTTTACCCAAAAAGTGACATCCACAGATTATATTTACAAAGGGAAAAAGGTGGAAGAGGTTTGATTAGTTGTGAAGTGCGGAAGAGAACAGTTTGGGGTGGTATGTAGAGAACAGTGTGGAACCACTCCTACAACAAGTTGCCAAGGCAAATGTGATTCAAACAGAAGGGTGCGAAGCAAAAGAAAATTTTAAAAGGAAAGTAAGAGAAGATCTGGAGAAAGCCTGGACTGACAAAAAAGTGTATGAACAATATAAGAGAGATCTAGGGGAAGAGGTAGACATGGTGAAGACATGGTGGTGGCTAAAGAAAAGGGATTTGAAACCCGAGACTGAAGCACTTCTATGTGCTGCACAAGGACAAGCACTCAGGACAAATTATGTCAAGTTTTACATAGATAGAACTGTTGAGTCTCCACTTTACAGGCTTTGTGGTGAAAAGGGAGAGCATGAAACACACTTGATCAGTGAATGTAAGAAGCTAGCACAAAAAGAGTACAAAAGACCACATGACAATGTGGCTTGTATTGTGCACTGGAGGCTTTGTGGTTTATACCAGTTAGAGCGAGCTGAAAAATGGTATGAACATCAACCAAATGGCGTCATTGAATCAGATGAAGTTACGATTCTATGGGACTTTAATATACAACGCGATAGTCTAATTGAATGTAGAAGACCTGATATCGTGGTGGTGTTAAACAAGAAAAAAGAGTGCAAGATTATAGACATCGCAGTTCCAGGAGATAGCAGAATGGGTGAAAAAGAATTAGAGAAAATGGAGAAGTATGACAACCTGAAAAGGGAAATAAAAAGAATATGGACGATGAGGAAAATTGAGATAATACCAATTGTAGTAGGTGCTTTGGGAGCAATTAGTAGGAAACTGGATAAGTAGATTGAAAAACTGGATGTACATATGAGAATAGAACTTCTCCAAAAGACGCCATTGCTTGGAACAGCAAGAATATTGAGAAGAAGCTTGGAAGGCTGAAAAACTCGGAACCTTAGGCTACTGGTTGTGGCCAGTTTTCGATGGATAATTAAATACTACCGGCATAAGCTGTGAAAGATGACATAATAATAATAATAATAATAATAATAATAATAATAATTAGAGACCATGGGGATGACATAGATAAACAAGTATCGTGGGCTTGGTTAACTAAATCTGACTTAAAACCCACCACTGAAGCATTGATTTTTGCAGCACAAGAACAAGCTCTAAGAACAAACTACATCAAATTTCATATTGACAAAACGGTTGGTTCACCGCTATGCAGAATGTGCGGAAAGAAAGGAGAAACTATTGCACATGTGGTGAGTAAATGCAGTAAACTTGCCCAAGGAAAATACAAAGCCAGACATGACAACGTAGCTCGAAAAATCCACTGGGAATTGTGTAAGAAATATAACCTGAAACTTGCTGATAAATGGTACGAACATCAGCCAGAAAGATTGGTAGAAAATAGTATATACAAGATATTGTGGGATTTTAATATCCAATGTGATCACGAAATAGAGTACAGGAGACCGGACATGATCATAATGGATAAAGAAAAGAGAACAGCATGGATAATTGATGCAGCAATACCTGGTGACAATAGAGTTGGAGAAAAAGAACTGGAAAAAATTACCAAGTATCAGGACTTAAAAAGGGAAATAGTGAGATTGTGGACCTTGAAACATGTGGAAGTTGTCCCAGTTGTTTTAGGTGCTCTGGGGACTGTATCGAAAAGGTTACAGGAATTCGTGGAAACGATTGGAATAACAATACCGGTTCAAATACTTCAAAAAACTGCTTTACTTGGGACGGCGAGGATTATTAGAGGCGTGTTAGAGATTAGGGAGGCCTAGGACCTAAGGTTGCGGGTAGCAACTTGCTCCTAGGATTTTAATCCAGCATAAAATCAGACTATGTGAAAATAAATAAATAATAATAATAATAATAATAATAATAATAATAATAATAATTGGGCTAAACGACCTCATTGGCTCGTATGAGCTGACTTTCCTCAATAATAATAATAATAATAAATTAAAGACAGAAACGGAAGGTTTCATTCTTGCTGCCCTAGATCAGTGCCTCCCAACAAAAAATTACAAGACAAAAATAATAAAAAATAGCGATGACCCAGTGTGCAGATTTTGTAACGCTAAACATGAAACTGTCGACCATCTGATCTCGGGATGCACAGTTTTGGCCCCAACTGAGTTCAAACAGCGACATGATAGAGTTGGACAATATATTCAATGTTCATTGGAAAATATGCCATCACTACGGAAAAGAAGTGTCCAGAAACTGGTACGAGCACCACCCTGACCCTGTGACTATCCTATGGGATTTCACCATACAGACAGACAGGACTATCAAACCAATAATAATAATAATAAATTCTTTATTTATACTGTTATAAAAAATCCCATCAGCATAAAAGCTGGTATTAACGGGAGAACAGTGGTAATAAAACATAAATTAACTATGTAACAATATTGAAAAATATTGATAAAAATAATCTAAATTAATCTATAAACTACAAATATGGGAATCTTTATCACTGTCTAAAAGATACGTATAAATAGAACGTTTAAAACTTGTAAAAGAAGTCATTTTTCTGATATATCTAGGCAGAGATTATTAGACCAGACATAGTGGTAAAAGACAAAAATGGTAAACTTTGCTTATTGATAGATATGGCCGTACCAGCTGACTGCAACGTATCTACCACAATATACAAAAAATTCTCAAAATACAAAGACTTAGAAATAGAGATCCAAAAAATATGGGGTATGAATGTGACCATGATTCCAGTAGTGATAGGCATACTTGGTGTGATAAACAAAGGCATTGAAGAATTCACAAATAGAATACCTGGACAGCCATGCCTAAGAGAAATTCAAAAAATTGTGTTGACAAGCACTGCCCACATTCTTCGAAGGACTCTGTCTATGTAATCAATAACCGCATGTCTGGCTGATGTTTTTAGATTTAAACATACAAATTCAATCAAAAAAATTTTTTTTAACGGGTCTTTTAGCTGCTGGATGAAATCCAACATGACAACTGTCTCCAGCCTTAGGTCTCTGGGTGAGATCCGGTTGGATGATATGTAAACACAGACATCAAAGGACATAAAAATAATAATAATAATCAAGAAGATAGTTTGCCGCCACTGCTTTTTGTGGTCGCATTAATCTCAATGTCACTTATTCTCAGGAAGATGAAGATTGGGTATGACTTAGGCGACGGCAGAGGTAAAGTCAATCGTCTAGTGTTCATGGATGACCTTAAATTATTTGCGAAGAACGAAAGCCAAGTGGATAGCCTGATAAATTCAGTCAGGATCTTCAGCAGTGATATCTGTATGGAATGTGGAATTGAAAAATGGGCAGTGCTTATCATGAAACGAGGCAAAATTGTTGAATGTGATGGAATAAGGATGCCAGACAATTGGATGATCAGAGGGTTGGAGAAAGAAGAAGGATGTAAATATTTGGGAATACTAGAAGGGGATGAGGTTAAAAGTGAAGATATGAAGAATATTATAACATCAGAATACTATCGGAGAGTTAGAAAGATCCTTAAGTCAAAGTTAAATGGAGGGAACATCATGAAAGCAATTAATGCGAGAGCGGTGTCGATTGTTCGATATGGAGCAAGTATAATAAATTGGAATAAGACAGAGTTGAGAAGCATGGATAGGAAGACTAGGAAATTATTGACAATCTACGGAGCTTTACACCCAAGAGCCAACACAGATAGGCTGTACATCAAAAGAGATGATAGAGGAAGGGGATTGATTAGTGTTGAGGACTGTGTTGCAATTGAATCATATAGATTGAATGAATATCTTGAAGAAAGTCAGGAGAGACTGCTAAATGTTGTAAAAAAAGAAGGAATATTGGATGAGGGTAAAAACCGGGGGGAAGTGAAGGAGCAAGGGAAGAGTCAATATGTGGAAAAAGTATTGCATGGACAGTTCATGAGGAATACAGAGAGTGTACGAGATAAAGCAACTTGGCTTTGGCTAAGAAAAAGGACTCTGAAAAAGGAAACAGAGGGAACAATAATAGCAGCACAGGATCAAGCATTGCGAACTAATGCAATTAGGAATAAAATTGATAAACAAAATATAACCCCTTTGTGTAGAATGTGTGGGGAACGGGATGACACAATCAGCCATGTTGTTGCTGAGTGTAAAAAACCTGCGCAGCCTCAGTATAAGGTTTGGCGTCATGATAGATTGGCAGTTGTAGTGCACTGGAACATGTGCAAAAGATATGTGCAAAAGGCACAATGGTATGAACACACTCCAGAGAGTACTGGAAAATGATGATGTGAAACTGTTGTGAGATTTCCCAGTACAGACCGATCATCATATTGACCATAATAAGCCGGATATTGTGATTTATGAAAAGAAAAAAGAGATTGTTGGATAATAGATGTCGCGTGTCCGTTCGACACAAGGGTAGAGGAGAAGGAGCCGGAGAAACGCACTAAATATCAGGACTTAAGAAGAGAAGTTAATAAACTGTGGAATTGCAGGAATGTAACTATCATACCGATTGTGGTTGGAGCGTTAGGAACGGTTGGAAAAAGACTCTCTCTGTGGTTGAAAAGGATAAATATGGAGGACAGTTTTGAACTTCTTCAAAAATCTTGTTTGCTAGGAACAGCTCGAATAATACGAAAAGTATTAGAAAATGGTTAAATAGATTGTGAAAGCTCACTACCTTAAGCTGCGGGATGTAGCTTGATAGTGAGTTACCAACCGGTTAAGAACTAGACCGTGAGAAAACGATGATAATAATAATAATAATAATAATAATAATAATAATAATAATAATAATAATAATAATAATAGGCTGAGACCCCTTCCACTGCCCTTAGTTAGGTGGTGTGCGAGTTGTTACAATAACATCTCTGGAATCTATAGCTAAAAAAATCATGAGAGAGGTGAGGCATACATTGACATTTAAAGATGAAGGTATAAAGCTGGATAGAGAATTACAAAGTAGAAGCTGGAAAGAAAGCTGGAAGAAGATTAAGAGAGTGTTGAAGAAAGAGACTGAAAGAAGGCTAATCGACCAATAAAATCAAAAAGAATTACAAAGTGAGACTTACAGCAAGCAAGAAAAAGAGTGCAGTAAGTGGTTGGAATGTAGTTTGGATCCTAGGAAAACGGTTGCAATAGTGAGCTTACAAGAGCAGATGGTTGAAACAAGATCATGGAAGGTTTCAAGAGGGGTATCAGATGGGGCAGAATGTGCAGATTATGCAATAATAGTAATAATAATAATAATCCATATTGATAGAGAAATAAATGCCATTAGACCTGACATCGTGACCAAGGATAAACGAGAAAGGAGGTGCAAGATTAATGATGTAGCAATACCATCTGACTATAACACCTCTGTGAAAGTAGCAGAGAAGTTATCTTAGTACAAATACTTTAAAATCGAAATCAGTAGGATGTGGGATATGAAAACTGATACAACACCTGTGGTGATCGGAGCTTTCGGACTTGTGAAAAATAACTGAAAAGATACACCAACAGTATTCCAGGAAACATCAACATCTTCGAAATCCAGAAGATTGCCATCCTTGGAACAGCCCATATATTGCGGAGAGTACTTTCGGTTAAGTGACATCACAATTATAAGACCTTAGGCCCAAAGTTTGGACCCGGCTTTACGAGATGAAGAGCATAAATAGCAAAAAAAAAAGCAACGAACCAATAACAATAATAGTAATAAACTATAATAATAATCATAATGAGCTATAATAATAATAATAATTTAATTAGGCTTCTCCATTGCTACACAACTCTTCATCAAGCAAAACGTAACTATTAAATGTTACACGAAAATAAAATGAGTACTGATACATCATTTACATTTTCAAGGTTTATATTTTTGTCCTACATTGTCCTAAAAAATATGTCTTAACAGAAACCTCATAACTTTTAAAATCCTTAAGTTTAAAAGTATTAACGTTGTTAAAAACGTCTGCACCAATGTTTTTGATTGGAGGAACTTCAACCATCTGTTCCCCATTAGACACTTCAACGATTATTTAAACTGATCCGTCCTGTTGTGATTACAACTATATAACGGTGCAATATTTGTAAGGTTTCAAACACAAGAATATCTTTCTTTTGTCTTGTTTGCCATATACAATGCAAGTGATAATTATGTCCAAGTTTTCCAGAAACCTCAAATACATCGTTGAAAAAAAAATTAAAGACAAAGTTCTCGCATTAACTGCAAACGGCACACATGGGAAAAATCGTGGTCACATTATAGTTCCACGTTTGCCATTTGCGGAAACGTGATACTTGACCTCGTGCATTAATATCTTATTTTTGAAAAAAATTTGTTTAGGAATGGTAAATCCCGTGACTCAGATGAAAAGAAAGATTATCAACTTGCAGAAGATTTAAGAGCAGCCATATTAAAGGGAGATGTTGCAATGGTTGTAAATATTCTTAATAAAGGTGAAATTTTAGATATTATCGATCTTAACCCTTTTCAGCGTAGACAACCTCACCCTGACGAGTAAAATAATACTAACTACTTTTTGACCGAGCGTAAGTATGTACTAGTGAAATATCAGACCGATTTTTTTAAGTGCGGACCAAGACAAGCGCAGCGCGTCGAGTACAGACTGAACAAACGAGTTCATTAAGTAGTTTATTAAATGGCTGTACTAAAATATAATTGACACATGCAAAGGTACTGAGCGTCAAATAAAGACTTCCAATTCTGACGTCGTTTGATAATTAGGGGACGTATATTTCCCGTATTAAAAAAAGCCTTGCTTGTGTAGAATGAAGTTTAAAATGTTTGACAACACATGAAGTTTAAGTGTATTACGAACAATCAGAAAAGGTAATGTAACCATGTAGAGTGAAGATGGTAAAGAGATTTTATATGAAATGACTACATAATTGCAAGTTTGACGTTCCATACTTTAGCACTTACCGACTGTATTTCAGTCATATCATAAACTACTTATGGACCTTGCTTGTTCGGTCTGCACAAGTGAAATATCGGACCTCTACTTTTGCATGGACCTCGACTCGCTGCGCTGGTTTGGGTCCGTATATATTATTATTATTATTATTGTTTTCCACACAGTCTACTTAAATAAACTGGAATAAAACTAGGAGCAAGTTGCTACCCGCAACATAAGGTCCTAGAGTTATATGTCCTTCGTGTCCATAACCCTTCGTATGATTCTTGCTCTTCCAAGTAATACTGTCTTTTGCAGCATTTCAACTGGTATTACAGTCCCAATCTTTTCCAAAAACCCTTCAAGTCTTTTTGATACTGTTTCCAGGGCACCAACAACTATTGGTATGACTTTCACTTGATTTAACGTCCATATTCTTGATAATTCCATTTTCAAATCCTGGTACTTCAAAATTTTTTCCAATTCCTTCGTTCCCACCCTATTATCTCCAGGTACCGCTATGTCAATAATACACGCTGTCTTCTTTTCTTTATCCACTATAATTAAATCAGGTCTCCTGTGTTCTATTTCATGGTCACATTGAATATTGAAATCCCACAATAGCTTATGACGACTATTTTCTAACACTCCTTGTGGTTGGTGTTCATACCATTTGTTTGCATGTTTCAAGTTGTATTTCCTACACAACTCCCAATGAACTTTACGTCCTACATTGTCATGTCTACCCTTGTACTCTCCTTGCGCTAACTTGCTGCATTCACTTACTAGATGTAAAACGGTTTGTCCTTTCTGACCAAACATTCTACACAAAGATGAGCTTATTGTTTTATCAATATGGAATTTAATATAGTTTGTTTTTATAGCTTGCTCTTGGGCCGCAAAAATCAACGCCTCAGTAGTAGCTTTTAAGTCCGCTTTTGTAACCCACTCCCAGGATTTTTGTTTCTCTACATCATCTCCATGATCTCTCACAAATTGTCCATACATCTTTTTCTCTCTCCTTATTCTCTCCTGTTCTTCCTCTTCTGTTCTTTTATATTCTCTTGGCTGAATACAATCCGCGGCATTAATTATATTGCCTGCCCTCACACACTCCAGAAATGGCTCGACACTGTGTTGAACATACCAGCCCATACTGTTTTTCTCTCTTCGAATACAGCTTTCGGCACTAATAAGTCCACGTCCACCTCTTCTCCTCGGTATGTAAATTCTGTTAATATCGCTCTTCGGGTGTAACGCCCCATTCATTGTCATAAGTTTCCTTGTCCGTCTGTCCATCTCCAATAAGTCATCTTTATTCTATCGTATTATTCCTCCACTATATCTAAGTAGCGAAACAGCCCATGTGTTGATGGCGAATATCTCGTTTCGTCCGTTCAATTTTGATTTGAGCACAAGTTTCAGTCTCCTTACATACTCCTTTCTAAATATTGTTATCATTTCCTTTTCCATAACTTGGTTAGATTCCAGTATTCCTAAGTATTTGTGTCCATCTTCATCCATTTGCTTCATTACCTGGCCATCCGGTAATATTATACCATCGTATCGATTTATTATTATTATTATTATTTAATCTTATTTTAAAACGGTTAACCCATTCAGTGCTGTTACGCAACTGATTTTCAAGGGGCCGTTTATAACGAATTCAAATAAACATTGCTTTAACATATACAAAGTTAATACTTACAAATTTACACATATAAAGTATTTACATAATCAAACTACTTACTATAGCTACCACAATTAGCTATTTAGGAAATTATAAAATATTTTTAAAATAATCAAATTATCTACAATTTTCGCGGTTGAGAATAGCCTTAAACTGCCCAATTGATATTTGTTTTTCTCTTGCGCATTTTGGTAGATCATTCCACAAACGTACACCAGAATAACTAATACTCTTTTTCAGGAAGTTTATATTTGGTTTCGGAATAACAAAATGTACATCATTGTTGCGGAGGTTGTAATTTTTGTTTTTGCTCGTATTGAACATGCTAGTCATGATGCATTCCGAGAATTTGTTATTCTTTATTTTGTACAGGAATATGTTCTTTTTCTGTTTTCTGTTTCCTGATAAAAACATCTGTCCGATACTTCACTAATACAGACCTCACCCTCGGTCAATAAGTAGCGATCATGCCTTTAGTCTCAATTTATAAGACCCATGGGCCATTGGTTTGAGCATTTCAACTTCATTAAGGCATTCCACATCTGCTGTTTAATTTTCAATGATCACGTGAAACAGGATGATTGGTTAACTGTTGTTTTTGTCAATTTGTTATTGTTCGTTAGGTATTTCTCCGGACTATATCCTAAAGTCAGGCTGGACTGGTCTTATGCATGCAGCGAACTGTGGTCTTCTAGGAATTGTAGCGGTCTTGACTGACAGAGGAGCGAATGTTAATTTTCATAAAGGTAAGGTATTTGTGTTAAGCATGGTATCACTCATTCATTGAAACATCATTGTTGCAGATTAGCATGTCTTAGGTTTTAATGATGACAAATTAACAGATGGGATGTATGTCGATGTAAATGAGATGTGAATATGTTGGATTGTCCATTTCCGGATGACTCCAAATAACTATTGTCCTTGTTATAAACAGTGTTGTACTGTGGCTATTAATAACGAATAGAACATCTGTGATAGCTAAATGATGTGGAATGCGCCTTTGTTTCCAAACCCATGTCGAATGGAGGACATCCCTTAAAAAAATTTGCTTTAAATTTATCCTGCATATGATTGATGTGCAACCACAAATTTCACTACAGAAAAAAGTGAAAGAACAATACGAAGAAAAAGAGAACAAAAAATAAAAGGAAAGAAATTCACGCATGAAGGAGTTAACGTTTTATTTTACGAAAACGTAGAGCATTAAAATCTGAGAAAATACAAAAAAGACACGCAAACCCAGCTGCACAACTGCCAAAACGCGTAACTCTCCCCCATGCCATCGCGTAGTTGGTATGGATTTGCTTAATAAATCGATTTTGTTAAAGAATTTTTTAGTAGGAACGTGCCCCGTGCCATTTTCCATGCCCTAGTTCTGTTATCACTTAATGAGCGTGTTGACAAGCAAACAAGTGTGTCGATCGTGTACAGTATCTTTCTGACCAATTTGCCCTGGGACAACTTTTGTCTCCGCGAACTGCCAAAAAAATACCTCTAACATAGTTTATTTATAATCTAACTTTATTTTACACTGATCACTCTGTACTTGCTTTACATCGGAATTCCTTTCTCTTCATCATAGACCATGTTATCCAGCTGACCAATTTTTTAGTCATGAAGAAAAAAAACCGAAAGACATTAATGTTAAATCAATTACTGTTACCCGGATACAAAATTGTCCAAATTTAAATAAACTTTTCCTTCAGTTTGTTTTATTCAAGTGACTGAGTACAAAATTAGTCAGTAAACAAGGACCTTTAGACGCATTTCTATGATATGTAATTTACAATATTTGAGTCTCAATTGTATAGCTGGCCTTGTAAATCCCGTACAGGTCAGGCACTCATTGTGTATATTTGCACTTACTTGACACCACTCAGGTTTCAAACGTTTTGAAGGTAGCTTGAATCAATCTGCTGTTTGGTTTTCGTCGACCAGTGGAGTCCAAATTTCGAAGCATAAAACCTTTTTGTATTCCCTCAAAGTCTGTCAAAGAAAATTTCAGTTCTATTCAACTGTACCCGGAGAATCATTGTGCAAAACTGTCACTAATCCAAGATTAAGCCATTACCTTATGAGCAAATGAGCCCTGTAGTTAACAATGGTGTTTGACCTTGTTAGCAAGTACTGTAGTAATAGTATTCATAAAGCAGCAACAGTTTTTTACGGTTTTTGGAACACTGGATAAAATAGGTTGATTAGACAATCGTATTCGTTGTTGTTTACATAGTTGTTCGACTTTGTTAACAACGTTGATGGGTGAAAATTGCTATGGCAATATTGTTGTCATGTCTGAGCAGCACTTCTACATTGTTTCAGGAGTCCAAAAATACATTTTTCAAGCTTGTTAACAAGCGTGAAAAAGTTTTGCGTATTTGGAACAGTGGTACGTAAACCCGAATATCCGACGTGAAATTCCACTTCACTAAATTTTTTTTTCTGAGATGATGAAAATTTTCAAATTTCACGATCTTAGGTTTTTCAGACTCAACTGGGTTCAGCAGCAAAATATTGCAAATTTTTTGAGCCTTCGGCTGGAAATCGAACCCCCGACCTTGCCAATCTGGTGCAGTCTGATCTGCCAGCTGAGTTACGAATAGAGAACTATATTTTGGAAATGTGGGAGCCTGGACAGGATTATCTGGGGATAGACCTTGACGAACGTTCATCTATCATTCAAGATATCTCCAAGCTCCCACATTTCCAAAATATATATCATTAATAACATTATTAACATATAGTGGCTTCCACTGAAGTCATACATATGTCAAACTTGCTCCTTAGGACCCAATCTGAGTCTCGGTAGCTCAATGGTTAAAGCGTCTCACCAGTCTCAGAAGGTTGCGGGTTCGATCCCCGTCTGGGGCTCAGAAATCGTTTTCGTGAGGATGGAGCTTGACGAACGTTCATCTATCATTCAAGAATACATAACCCGTGGCCTAGATCTTGGCAGCGACCTTCGTCGCTCACTTGACAGAGAACTCTACTAGATCTGCAGAATCGAGGGTTCAATTCCCAGCAGGAGGCAATAAAGTTTTAGTTTTCGCTACTGGACCTGGTTAAATCTTAGACATAATATTCTGGTTCTCGAAAATTCTCTTCACCGTACGTGAACATCTTTTCGTATGGTCACGCATAAATGCCGAATATTGGTTCAACATAACAATTAAATTTTTAGTTGCCTAGATCAGAGTAGTCCATTGATTGAATTTTTTCATTTCTGGATTGAGTTTTTTTTTTAAAAAAAAAAAACATCTACGACATACTCTTATTTAAACTACCCCCTCATAAACAGTGCGTTTGATTATATTGGTTCTCTTTTCACGTCTAGATATGTTTTCAGTGCTGATGGCTGCGTGCTCCTCTGATTGTGATGTCGAGGATGACTTGGTGCAATGTGTGAACCATTTAATTGAAAAGGGGGCTAAGATTAATTGCCATGACAGGTTCGAATTGTTGCTAAAGTCAGTTTTATATTCTAAATGAAGTATTGCTGTATTAAAACAACCCGCTACGATGATTTTCATCCATTTCAGTTATGAATGGAGTATTTCATATTTTAAATGACCAAATTCATAAGATAAAGTGATAAAGTAGTGCAAATCTGGAATGCAAAGTTTGAACATCTTATGTGAAGAACCCAATGCCATTATTCACCAGGGTACCACATGCAAAAGTTTGAACTATGCCGTCTAACAAGTTATAACAAGACCATTGTAATTAACCAAAAGCCTTGTAAGACTAAACTAAGATATCCTACGAAAAATGAGACACAAAATACCTCTCATGAGAAATCTAGGCCCTTGAGATATACCTAGGACACTTCAGTAGACTAACCTTCACAGTATAAACTAAATTCATGCCCAGGTTCCGCACAATTTCCCTCGTAGCTTAGCTGACAGTGCACTGGACTGAACTCCCGGGACTTGAGCTCGATATCCCGCCGGAAGGCCGTGAAGATGCATTTTTCGCGGTTGGTCCTGGTTGGGTAAAGAAAGGGCTTTCACTCCATTATTTTATACTCGAAATTTCTCTTCTTCACTTTTACACTTGATCATATAGCCCTAAGAGCAAGTAGTTTACTTGAGATAATGACCCTGGTGTAACACTGTCGAGCTGTCGAGGACACGCGTTTGGTAAGGTAACAAGATCCCAGGCCCTGACACTATTGTCGCCACTGTCAGGAACAACTTGATTTTTGTAAACGAAATTCATCACTCTTCATCCCACTGGCATTTCTACATAAAGTCTAAAGATAGCGTGCTGTCATGCTGAAGATTAAGTATTTAAAGATTTTCCATAACAACACTTCCGCGTGTACCCATGAGCGTTGGTAGGGTGGAACAATAAGAGCGTTTTTCCCGTTGGATTTTCCTCGGAAACTGTGTCGATTATACGGTCTTAATAAGTATCTCTTCAACGAGTAATTAACAATTATTCACCGAAGTGGAGGTGAATAGAGGTTGATATTTACCGAGCCGCGATGTGGCTAGGTAAATATCGACCCTATTCAACGACGCTGAGGGGAATAATTGTTTTAGCATATACCTCGCGTATGACTGTTTTCGCATATTTTATAATTCTAAATTTTTAAATAAATGTTACAAAAGGTCTGGTGGTCGCCCACTCGTAATTTGTGAACAAAACATTTTGAACACATCATGATTGAATTTATCACAAAAATGTAAAAGAAATATATATCTCTGAATACTTCGATGCCAAATTTTGTCGCTTTTTTGGTATTGAGTGGCACGGTGGCTTCGTTCATTAAAAATGATTTTCTTCTTCCGTAACTGAAACAAAACGGGAAGCCATCTTATTTTGCTTGGAGGTGAATAGTGCAGGATATTCCTGAATTGAGAAACCAATCAATTGAGAAACACTTTTCAATTGCGACGTATATAGTGCTACTAAATATTACTGTTCCATAATATACAAACAGCCGCTTCCGTACACTTCGGACGTTAATTTAGCAAATAAAAATGCTACGTGCTACCTTTTAAAATCTTACGCAACTACCGTGCCAACCTTTATTCAGCTCGTAAAACACGTTAATTCAATCGGCAAACGAAATCACGATTCTACACCCAAGAATATCTTATTAGAATTATTGTATCAGTTTTAGACAGGATTCAAGGCCCACAATCTTTAGTTCCCCAGTTCAAACCGACCGTCACCGTATGTCGTAGAGATTGGTCTGTTAGTGGTTTTTGTTGACCATAATTGTTGGACGATTTTTAACAGACCATTTTATACACTAATTGAAGAAGAAAGTTCAACAATTAATTTTTTTATGAGCTGCAAAAACTTGACGTGAAAAATAAGTTGTATTTATCATATTTGAAGAGAAGGCACAATTATGATATTCCTTTATATTTTCCTCATGAAATATACGAGGAATTATTGATGAGTTTTTGATGAATTTTCAGTTGACATTGGTTAGGGTTACCGTTCTTAAATAAGTCTTTGTCAACGTCTCAAAACTAATACTTTGAGTCGTTTGAGAGCTTAAACCAGATGAAGGTCTTAAGCATCCAAGGTGGAAACGGAGTAGTACTGTATGGAAATGTTGTTCCCTTCTGACATTGCATTATATCTCGATAATTATCGTATTACCATCATGTTCATTTCATGATTATACTCAACATCATATTTTTACGAATTTAATCAACTTCATAATGTACAAGATACACAGTTACGCGTTTACATTACTGAAAAGAAAACCGACTTTAACCTATAGACGTTCTCTATTTGGTCAGGGAACTTGTGTTTACCTTCTAGTTATCTTTCATCGTCATCATCATCATTATAATTAACATTATCATAATCGTTATCGTTTTTATCGTTATCCTGACTTATAAGTTATTTTGGTGCGTTTAGGTACCACATGACACCTTTGATGTATGCTTGTCGGAATGGTCGAGCTCAACTTGTTGATATTTTATTACGTCACGAACCCGATGTGAATAAACAAGACCAGCGAGGTTGGACCGTAAGTTTGCTATCCAAAATAGCTCCGTGATTGCCTGTCCCATACATTGTGGTGTTTTTTGAAATATTTTTGCAGCCACATGTGTTCGTAAATCTAGTGTCGTTGATGTTTAGTATGGGACTATTTTTTGCACTTTTTAATTCTGTTGCCTCATTAGCAGTGGTGTAGCGAGGGGGGGGGGGGGAGCACTTGCCCCCGTCACAGGGTGAATGGTCGCAAAAATCAGCCGGAGAGATGGCGCAACATTCTTGTGAGCTCATATGTAGATATGTGTTTTGAAAATTTAAGAATACGATGTGAAATACTAAATTTGAATTTCGCTAATCTGAAACATTTTTTATTCACGTTAAATAATAATAATAATAATAATTATTATTATTATTATTATTATTATTATTATTATTATTATTATTCAATATCGCAGTATTGTTGTTATTATTATTACAACTCGCACACCACCCAACTAAGGACAGTGGAAGGGGTCTAAGCCTGCTACGGGCTCCCAGCATCCCGCCAGGTAAGGCCGCAACAGACATTGCACATTTATTATTGTTATTATTATTATTATTATTGTTATTATTATTATTGTTATTATTATTATTAATATTATCATTATTATTATTAATATTATTTTTTAAAATAAAGCTAATAGAAAGAGTAATTTAATGTGAAACATTTGACCAAGCGTTTATTGATCTTTCCGGAAATATAGGTTTTGAATTATCTGTAATTAAGAGCAAAATCTTTTCGTTTCCTCAGTGGTTGGTGGGGGGAGGTCGCCCGACATGTTCTTGCTCCTGGACAACAGAAAGCCTGGCTACCCCTCGGCTTATTAGGTCTTGAAATTTCTTTCTACGACCCTTCAGGTGAATATGGTCAATTCATGTTCAATATTGGATGCAATCTATTTAATGGGTAGTCTTGTCGGGTGGCTTGCCAAAGGGCTGGGTGAAACTTTGTATAGAGGATGCACAATACTCACAAGATGAGAACGAAAATTTGTTTTTTTCCACGCTTTCAGGCGCTTTGCTGGGCAGCAAGTCGCGGTCATGGAAGAGTCGTGCGCATGTTACTTGACGCTAACGCAAATCCAAAGCAATACACCAACGATGGACAGTCAGCTGAGGATTTAGCTTACGATAGCGGTTTTACAATAGTAAGTTTTAAATCTGTGAGGAGTAGCGTCAGTGGCAAGACTCATAGTTACTTCCTTCTACATCCCTGATGATAACTAAACGTCAGTTAAATCCCCGTAAAATGTTTGCGCTTTGCGGAAAAGTTAAATTCGTTATGTATTTTATTTTCTCACAGATTGCAGATATTCTCCATACTGCTGCAAACCCATCAAGATACGTTGAACAGAATCAGTAAGTGTATCTTTGACAATATAACTGGTCGTGTTCCAAAGTGCTGCGACTTTTAATTCCAGTGCACCGCAGACCTAAATTCTATAAACTCGAGTCATACGCAAACACATAAACTTTAATACTAACTGTGCATGAAAATAGACACTCCCTTAGATAAGAAAATTAAACAAAAAGTTTGGACAAATCAAGAGGACTTTGTACATTGGTATTTACGATTATTGGTTAACCCTTTCCAGGCTGGAGCAGTAGATCTCCCCTTGATGAGTGGAATTGACTTGCGTTAGCCAGTGTTTAAGACATGTGTTCTTCAGAAACTTTTGTTTGGTCCATAATATCACTGAAAGGTCGCATAGTTCACCCAAAGGATTAATATGGTGTGAAATTCGTTTAATATAAGGAAAACCACAATTTTTACACTGTTCGAAAAAAATAACCTTTTTCTTTTGTACAAGCTGTTAAGACGGTTCCATGGGATGATTTTTATTAGGGGATTGTTAACTAAATCTCGCTCAACACGCTTCCGTAGATGCTGATCTTGTCAAGTTGTTATACTATCATGACAGTACCGTCGGAATCAATGTAAATTTCAGAATTTTTGATGTTTTCTTCGTTGAGCACCTTCAAAATTTAGCGAATAAAGTTAAAATGGTAACGACATGTGTAGTTTTCAAAATTTTTCAAAGCACAGATGTTTTAAATCCACCAGTTTATTAGAAAAATCTGTCTTGAACACCTTCTTTAGAATTTTCGTGTCATTCTTCAGTGAAATCTATCCCAACGAATTTTCACAAAATAAACTCAGAAGAAAACCGAAGATAATACTGTCTTAATTGTGATGACTGCCAAAACATTCGAGGCGTGTGACGATTTTGTAACCATGGTAATTACAATTTGATACATCTGATTTAAACATGCTATTGGTTGACGCTTTTGTAACCATGGTAACTACAGATAATTACTCAATTTGATACGTCTGGTTTAAACATACTATTGGCTGACATTTGGTGGAAACAAACGTTTCGTTCACGCATAATTATACAGTTATGTAAAATCTGTAAAGAACTTATAATTGTTTTAAAGATTTGGCCATGGGAATGAGTTTTGAAACTCTTTAAAAATCGCGCAATACCGAGTTTACAATTAAGAAATGGGGACGGTTGCTTAACGCACGATTAGCGCTAATCCAGGATTACCAATTAATTTGTTGTTTTGGTTCAGTTTATTTTGATTGAACAATCTAGTTCAGACTTCACAACTTAAACCTTTTTGTATACACCTGAAACCTGTAAAAGAAAATTCCAACATTTCTTACCGGCATGATCCAAAAGGTACCTACAAAAGTTTCCTCGTCCTGTATTAAGTTTATCACCTTTGAACAACCGGGCCCTGATATTATACCGCGTAAGCAAAGAACCTGTTTACCGGTATTAACATATTTCTTAATTTTAAATTCAAGCTGATACAACTGTTTGCATTTCCGTGAGCGTCCCTAGTGAACTCTTCCATAACCGACGACTGAGAAGCTATTTCATAAACTCGTGTCCTTGTTGTTACAACACGAGAGAACAATGAAAATCACTCGGCTGTTGGATTTATGATTCTCAGTGTATCCTTGTGTTTGAAACCACTGATAAAACACTCACTCGTGTATGAAATATTACATCCAGTACATCCCAAGTAGGGAGTCACCACAGGGATGTTGGAAAGAAATTGAAAGGTATTCGAAGTACTTCTAGGAGATTTTTCCCACCATCCTTGAAAGACACGCCTAGTGAACAGGGATTTTGACCTGTTCGCAGCACTTTTAGTCGCGTTGCAATGCTTTATCTTTCTGGAGGTAAAGGGCCCGTCAGATAGTCTAATTGAATGATCTTGCGTAATGCCTTACTAGCCAAATGTTACTTGAATTCAACAGGCCTCTTTGGTTTCAAACCCGTTATCTTGAAGACTATGACAACAAAATTAACTCGTGGTAAGACCTGGCGAGGACATTGCTGCAAAAAAATGCTTGATCTGCGCCGATTTCAAGCTAGAGGTTCCTGGCAGAACACTGGACGAACCCTATAGAATAAGAATGCGTCAAAAGAACCCTATAACTAAATATTGCAAATTGCAAGTGATATGTTGCCGAACGTGACAACGTGCATTCAATATTGCTGAACACTTTAAGTGTGCTCTGATTGAAGAGAACTAAAGCTAATTAGACAACTTCCAAAACGGTAGTTGATTAAGGGGTAACTATCATTAGGCATGTTGCCGGATCCGTTGCTTGAAGATCAACAATCTAAAGTCGGTGGGTCAGTAAGAACTGTTAAAGGCATTGAAGCAGCACCAAAGATGAGTTGACTGTGAAGGCCAGACTGGTGCAATTTGTCGCTGTGTACTGAAATAGCGTCGATCGCGTTGATTCACCAACCAAACTGGGTTATTACAAATCATGCAAAAACTGAACGCAAAGCCGTGAAGCCGCACTGCTGACGTGTCGACTCGCGTGACAGAACCTGTCATGGCCCCGATTAATACTTCCAACTGCAAATACACGCATGATTGCAGACGATAATGGAAAAAATATAACATTAACAGCTGTTTTATGACTAAGTTTCCGCGATGAACATGCGCAGTTACCTTTGAATCCTGGCCATGGCTCAAAATCTGCATCGTTTTGAAATCTTTGTTCATGGACAGAAAGTTTGATACTTTGATACTCTGATACTTTAACTATGGCTAGCTTTGACATAAAATCACTTTTCACTAACATTCCTTTAGATGAGACCATCGATATCATTGTTTCTAAGTTATTTAATATTTCCACTCATTTTCAGAACTTTACCCGTTCCGAATTCACCCAACTTCTAAGCTTTGCAGTTAAGAATTGCCACTTTTTTTATAATGGTGTTTTGTTTGAACAGACCGATGGCGTTGCCATGGGTTCTCCCCTGGGTCCTACCTTTGCCGATATTTTTCTTTCCTGGCGTAAACGCTCTTGGCTCTCTAACTGTCCCGCTCATTTTAAGCCCGTTTATTACCGTAGATATGTCGATGATTGCTTTTTGCTTTTTGCTTCCCCCGATCATATTGCGCCTTTTCTTAGTTATTTAAATAGTCAACATCCTAACATCAATTTCACGCATGAAACTGAAGTCAACAACTGTTTACCCATCCTTGATGTTCTTATAACACGATCCAATGGCTCATTCTCTACTTCTGTTTTTCATAAACCCATTTTTACTGGCTTATACACTAACTACAATAGTTTTATTCCTTCTGTTTACAAAACAGGATTAATCTCTTCCCTTCTTAATCGCTATTTTAGTATTTGCTCCTCCTATTTTATTTTTGACTTGCATCTTCAAAATCTTAAGAAAACGCTTTTACTTAATGCTTATCCTAATTCATTCATAGACACATGCATTCGCCGGTTACTTGATAAGATTTTCTCACCCTCCCCCAAAGTTTCCCTCGCCCCCAAGAAAATCGTTTACTTTTGTCTTCCCTACACTGGTCAACATAGCCTCCAAATTCGCACTCAAATTGGGAGTTATGCTCCAGTGCTTTCCCTCACATTAACCTCCACTTTGTTTTCCGTCCTCTCCGATTGTCCTACTTTTTTGTCTTTAAGGACAGGATTCCTAGGGCCTTGAGATCTCGTGTCGTTTACCGTTTTAAGAGTCGGCTTCTCCACACACGTATCTCAGAGCACTTGGGCATTTCTGCACTAACTGGCAAAAAACGAGTCAATCCTCCTCCGACTAGCATCCTGTCCCATCATTGTGACACTGGACACCCTGTCTCTCCTGATGACTTTACCATCTTGTCTTCTTCCTTCAACTCTGAACTTCTCGTCAGAGAAAGCCTGCTTATCCGCAAACTCAATCCATCGCTTAATGCCAACATGGGCTCTTTTCCACTCTCTTTATTTTAAGACCTTTCGTTTCTCGACCTTTCCACTACATCTCAGTCTGCTGTTTCCTTTTGTCCTTCCCACTTCCATTCTTACGCCAATCTCTCGTTTACATATCATGTAACATACCATTATATATTAATCACCTTCTAATATAAATTATTCATTGTTTGAGGATGTTGCGTGCAGCAACGAAACGTTAGAATTACATTATAAACCTTTAATATGCCTATTTTGCGTGTTTTTTGCCGGGCTTTATTATTTCTTCCTCGTTTACGATTTTCGCTTGGTACCTCTGTTGCCCGTACTTTAGGCAGTAACTGTCTACCATGTGCTCAAGTTTACATTATGTTTTTTATAGACAAAATGTGATTGAGTCAGGATTAATCAGTGAACAAGGGTAAGTCCCTAAGTGTTTACTTACGTTTACGTGGTCAGATTTATCCTTGGTTCTACCAGCGTTCCAGGTAAGATACGGGTGTCCGGTTATTGGCCCGACAAAGGCGACTACCTGACCCCGCATCATGACGATCACATCATCAGCTAATGTGAGAGTCAGATGTCAAAGCAAAAAAATGAGAACCGAATGGTCTCCGAGACTCCTCGCCTGTTGGGGAAGATGGCATGGGGCACCCAAAAATGTGATTCCTAGGGTTCGTACGGATCATGGAAAACCTGGAAGTCATGGAAAATCAAAATTTCAAAATCCAGGCCTGGAAAACCTGGAAAATTAATGTCGGTGATGGAAAGTCATGAAAAATTAGATTTCTTCTGGATCAGTGAGTAATTCTATCTCAATTTTTGTTCGCTCACATTTCAA
Organism: Heliopora coerulea; assembly: GCA_030142905.1. Taxonomy (NCBI): domain Eukaryota; kingdom Metazoa; phylum Cnidaria; class Anthozoa; order Scleralcyonacea; family Helioporidae; genus Heliopora; species Heliopora coerulea. Next base: position 759,209 of record JASJOG010000023.1, read on the forward strand.
GTTTCTTGGGGCCACCAATGAACGTGAAAAATATTGCAAATATTGTATCTACGATACTCGTAACATTAATTTATTATAGCTCGGCCGTGCATTTCAGTTCAGAGACTGGGTCCCAGCTACTCCTGTGGTTTGACAGAACCCCTGTTCAGCTCGTTTCGTTTCTAGCTTTTCGAGGTCATGGATTTTTGTAAATATGGTCATGGATTTTTGTAAATATGGTCATGGAAAGTCGTGGAAAGGTCATGGAATTTTGCTGGACCAATAGTGTACGAACCCTGCTATCATTTCCTCAGAGATCGTAGATAAGTGCTTTACTGGATACAAAGGAGCATGGTTAAAAAAGCTTTTTGACTTTACCAACCAATCATTCTTTCGTTGATCAAAGTTGTCGTTGTCATCACTACTCTGTCATGTGTAGTCGACCAATTAACAAATGGGCAATTATAGCTACTTGGACAGAGATTCCCACGCTTTTCTTAATGCGATATAAATAAATGTAGTTTCAAACAGTGATAAGCTGACTTATATCCGGTGCCAGTAGACAATTTTATAAAATAAAGTATCCGAAATGATGCCATTATTTTTCGGGACTTGTTTTGTCGGTTAGTTAAAAACTAAATTTCAGAGAAATTAAATCGAGTCCCAGTAGCTATACTGAGAAAAAAGTTATGTTTTGTAGTTCACTCGTATAGTACTAACGTTGCATATAGCTAATAGAAAGATAGGTAAACAAAGAAACAAACGAGCAGACAAACATGTAGGAATTTCAAGCTTTCCTTTTGCAGTTGTTACCTAGTTGTATAATTGAAATAAAATTCGAATAGTTCGGTAGGGAACTTCCAGTTACATCTCAACTATATTTTTCTATCCCTGTCGAAACTCCAACAAAAATATTGGTGAAATCTGTCTCGAGTTCAATAAAACCAGGACACTCTGTTTGAAATAAAGCGAACCTACCTAACCACGTCATTCTTTCTGACTTTCCTTGCACTGCACTGTTTGCGATCATGTACGTGAACACAGGGGTCCCTTCCCTGTATGGAGACCACGTACTAACCGTCGAAGTGTTTCCAACGACGTAGTGAGTAGACCCAACACAATACGTTGAGGTTACTCTTGTCATGGGATTTAGAGTTGGAATCGAACTTTGACTAACAGTGGCCTCCTTCCAACAGCTTTTCATCCTTTCTACGTTCGTGATTTTTCATATGACCGATGGTTCATATCTTTATTCACGCTGAAACCTCTCTACGTGCGGAAATGGCTATCAAAGTGTATCCTCCACTCACAAAATAAGTTCTCCAGAATGAACACATCATCACCACCTGAATGATTGAGCTTACAAAGTTGATTTGTCTAATTAGAAGCTTGTGGAAACTTTTTGTATTCATGAAAAGTCAAATTTAGAGACTTCTAATAAAAACCAACTATATTCTTGATCAAATTAACAGTCACCAATTATATCATATGCACAACGTCTTACATGGCGCGAAATGTTCAATCTTGTGAATATCTTGTTTTTAGAGACTGCGTTAGATACGGAGATCTTGAGCTGTTTTTATTCGGTCTGGAGCTTGGACATTTAGTTCCTCTATTTCAGGTATCGAGTCGTTTGCATTTCTCAATTTATGCAAAACTTAGATCAAATTTATCATGACTCTTTTTTCCGTCTGTTACAGGCCCAACAAATCTCTTTTGACAGTTTCCTTCAGCTAAATGATGCAGACCTTCAGCAGGTAACATTTCTGCTTGTCCTGATTTTGACTCTTTGTGGGCGAGAGTATCAACTAACCAAACTGAGGGAATTAATGAAAAATGTCGCAAGCAGCAGGTCGTTAGATTGAGTAATAAACTTCTCTTAAAGTTCAGTTCCATCTTGCCATGAAGATAAAATCTGTATCCTAGTATAAAAACACTTTGATCTTTTTCCGATTTTTACCGTCTAGCATCAGGAACACTGATAATCATTAACCCTATTTAACATGTCATATAAAAAAAATATTAAAAGTCACAAAATTTCAGCCGAATTGGACAAGCGGTTCAAATTTTATGAAACAAAGTATAGGTGGGGGGGGGCAAAAAAGCCCCCCCCCCATGTGAAATAGGGTTAAACGCCTCCCAAGGAGTATGTTCACAGGCATGGGTGCAAGAGCTCCATGACGTATTAGGTATCTGGGAAGCGTATGACTATACGACCCATAAACTTGGGGTAATCTTGTTTGTATGGAAGCAGGGATAGCTTAAAATTCATCGTATCAAATAGTTTCAAATTTCTGTATTGTACTCTCTCCTTTGCTTCTTCTTTTATTCTTCTTCTACTTTTCCTTCTTGTTCTACTTCCTCTCCTCTTCCATCTTCCTTCTTTTTCCTTCTCCTTTTCTTGTCCTTTTCCTTCTCTCTTCTCTTTCATCTTCCTCTTCTGTGCTTAACTTTTCTTGTGGTTTTATGAATTCTGCTTTATTGGGCGAAATTTTATGAAAGTAATGCCTCGTTGTTGACGTCTGTCTCGTACGAGCTCACACACTCTATTAAACGTTCTGGACGACCACACTTGGAGCTAGTAAGTAAGTTGTAATGTTTGTATGTTTCAGATTGGAGTGAGCCAAATTGGTGTTCGTAAAAAGATCCTAAAAGCAACACACGATGTACATACGAAACAGTGGGATTTATCAAGTCTTCCAACTCAGCCATCACCTAATCAATTCACGTAAGGTTAAAGTCACTTTCCGTTGAAGAGAGATTTTGAGTGTAGAAATGTGGAGCCGAATTTTCTTTACCGGATCCCAAGAAAGATCCGTGGCAAAAAATGGCATATTAGCACCCTTTAGGTAGAATCAAACACAAAGGAACAAACCTCGTATGGTTGGTCAAAGAGGGCTTTCGGTCCGCATGTTTACACTCGAAATATTTTATTGTATGTGGCATCGAGTGTGAATGCCAAATTTTAATTCTAATGTTGCGAAGCGCTTACAATTCACAAGTGAATGACAGGAAGTAGTTAAGTGCACAATACGATAACTCATTGCTTTTTGCTTTTTTCTTTGTTTCTTTTTTTTTTCAACTAATAACGTAATTTCATTTTTAATATAAACCAAGTTGTTGATTTGCAGAGTTTTCTGCCTGACTAGACAGTTAGAACCATAGGTCACAGCTGTAACGCATCTCCTTCCTGTTCGAATCCTGAATCTGACGTTTTGAACGTTTTGATACATTTTTTTAATCGTTTTTGTTTCGTAAACTTTCTTTTTTGTTAGGGTGAGGATTAAAATTAGTACTAGAAATACTGTTAAGGTTTCGTTGGAGCTTAGGTGTAGTTTCAGTAATGTCAGACTAATGACGCTTCCATGGTGGAATTCGGTCTTGGACCTGCATCCCCGTTGTTAGGGAAAAAAGATATAGCACACATCCATGGCATCGTCCCGCGAACTTACGTCAGGTATTTTTAAGTTGAATTCTTAACCTGGTTGCAGCTTTGGTTAATTACTTTGCAAATTTGGAAAACCTCATTCACAATTTTCTTGGAATTTGCCAATTTATTGGGGAATATTTGCAAAGGTTCTTTGAAATTTTCCAAATTTCATGTTGAAAATTGACGAGTTCATGTTATAACTTACTAACGTCCTGTTCTACGCTGCGCATTGCTACCGAGGGATCATTTTGTTAGCCTATTTCCACGCTCAACACTGGACAACAAGGTACGATAATCTTTAAGACACTAAGGGAAACTAGTGTTCCGAGGAACATTTGCAAATTTCATAGGAAACTTGCAATTAGGTTTCACAACTCTGCAACCAAACCGACCAAAATTGCAATAAGTTACCAACTCAAGCTGTGAACACTTTACGTCTTTCCGCTATAAAACTTAAGATATACGTCAGAGATGCTTACGTAGTAGCTATTATCAAATTTCTCATCTCTCTTACTGATAACAAGCACAAATTGAACTTACGAGAAAAATGGCCGCTGTACATTAAACCAGACTGCTTTGCGAACTTAAATTAGCCCTAAAGCCTTAATTTGAAACTTCTGACCAAACGACAACTTAAGTTACCGCAAGTTATGTATTGACGACATACGTTGACTTGCGATCGCGCCAGCCAAACAGCAACACGTGCTGTCGAAATTCTGCACTTCCTCTAGTTTCCATGTTCTTGCGGCAAAACTAAATGCAGTTTCCATGGTGACTTTGCCCGAATAAGTTACAAGTAAGAACATCACAACTATCAAGCTACCACAATTACACCGATAAGTTACATCGAGTTATGTTTTGTGTTGAAGTGACTCGCATGTCTCAGCAAGTTGAAAGAAACTTGCGGTGAAATCCGAACAAGTTCAAATTCATCGTAAGCTAACGTAAACCTACAAATTCGTTCTATGATGGCGGTCAAACGAAACTGTCTAAAACTAATGAGGATTTGCGATCTCGTTTGATCAAAGCTTAATAACAGCTGAAAAATGTTGGATATGTTACTGAGAAATAAGTAAAGGTAAGACCCTTCTTATTAAGTTAATTGTTTTTGAAAATCCTTACGTCCTATATTTTACCAAGATACAACGTTTACTGTGCACGAAAGCTTATGGTTAAATATCGAAATTGCCATCTTTTTCGATAAGGTCAATTCAAATGCTCGTATTTCTCCCTTGATTCATTCTGTTCTAGTTTTCATATTGGGTATTTATGATATTATTTTCCGTAATTTAGTTTAATCATTTATTACATGTAAGACTCTACGTAGTTGTTTGTGAATCAAAAAGCTGATTTTCAAACGCTAAATGATATCTGTACGTGAGTCGAAAAGTCGTGAACCGTTAAAACATATACTTCGAAGAAAAGAGAAAGAACATTGAAATGGTGAAGACAGCTATTACGTCGTAATTGTTCCATCTTTCTCTGGTACTTACTGCTTTGTTTTTATGTAGGAGCGAGGATATGAATCTTATCCTGGCAAATGTCGAAAAGCATCTACTTTATATTCGATGTAGCGTTGGGTACGCAAATAAATCCTTGCATGGATTGGAAGATCCGTCGGTTGTTATCCAGGTGAATAGCTGCTGAATTTTTGGTCATGTTAAAGAGACTGTATCAGAAGGGGTCGCTTTATAGCGGAAAAGGTTTATCAAGATTTTGCAAGTCAGAGGTCAGAGTTCAGTGATTATACGAGATATGTTTGTGAAGGTTTCTATTTTCAATATAATTCCGTCACCAAAAATTCCAAACTGAATTGCAAGCTAAACGTCAAACAATTTACAACAACGAATAGCCTTCGCTCGAAACGCCAGTTTTTTGTCCGATAAGTTTTGCTAGTTCCTTGACGTAGCTCCCAGACCCTTTTGGTCTTCATAATTTCAGCCACGTTGTTTAGCAATGATGAAGCAACAATAGTTATTCACGGTTGCTGTAACTCGAAAAAACAATACAGTATTGACTGAATTGCCACGTTCACAATTGTTAATGGTTGTTCTAACTTGTAAACGAGTTGTTAATGCATTGACGGTGGGACAGTGTTCTAACTACGTAGTTATCATGGCTGAACAACGTTGTTGACAACATTGTCCGTGGGGTGAAGCACAACATTGTTTACGCCTTTAAGCAACCCTCCGCAAGTTCTGCGTTTTTACGCTTGCAACGTGCATCGACTTGGATTGACTTTCGCCATTTTTGAGTGTGTTCAACTTCGGGTTAGAGTTTAAAAGTTTTCTTCAATTCGCATTGACTTGCGTACTAAGTTGATCAAAGTTGATCTGCTGCCCGTAATTTTGGGTGTTCATTTGTATAAATACTGTGCTGAAGAGTGTCGTTATTTGAACGATCTTTTCCATTCTTGCGCTTTTCATCGAAATTCGACAGGGCAGATGAATATGCTGAGGGATTAATTAGGAATACGAGAAGTTCCTTGAGAATTCTTGATTTCAATGTACTTAATCTGCCTTATAAAGTAACACCATTGTCATGTAAAATTGTGTAGGACGAAGAGCGCGCTCGGGAATTTTTAGACCGAACTAGAAAAGTTTTGACAGCGGTCAGTGGGATAACAAACGAAGTTGCAAGTTTGGAAAATTCTGTAAAGAAGGTGAGGCGCAGTATAATGTAATGTAATCAAGTAATAACTGCGTGCATCAAAGACTGTGATGATTAAGATGGTAAGAAACAATGTTGACGGTAAAGATGATAGTGATTTTGATGGTAGTCAAGGTAGCCATATTGATGGTGATGGTAATGATAATGATGATGGTAATTAGAATGCTAATGGTTGCGGTAATGCTGGTGGTGATGGTGTTAGTGATGGTGATACACATAGTTAATCAATCAATCTACTTTATTTAAAGAGGGTTAACATATAACAGCAAAACCTGAAAAATCCGTGGCCCTCTCAGTAAACTCGATTTCCATATCTGGAATGCTAACTGGCCAATGAAATGTGAAGTCACGATGGCCGCCCATGGAGGGCAATATTGTACGTCAGTTTCAGTCCCCTACGCGGGCTTGTACGTCAGCTTTAGTCTCCCACGCGACTTTTTACATTTTCTGAGGATTTCTCTTTGAAAATACACACAAAACATGTCTTCAAAAGATAGAAATGAGTTTAAGAATTTCAAATATATTTCGACAAAGTCAAACCGAGTTACAGGTTATATATTTTCACGAAAATAAATTACCAAACTGACAAGAAACCTGATAAAACGGTCTCGAAAACTTACTTGATGACACTACTAAGTGCACATCCTTTTTTTTGCCGTCAGTTTACCATCTTTATACGATTTAGCACACTTCTTAGGTCACACGGCAATAATGAATCCTTTTAGACACTCGAATATGTAAAATTGGTCCCGTAATATTTTGTCTGTGCAGTTTTTCCATGGTTGTGAATGTTTTCGAAGCCGAACCAAACAGAAACTGAAGATTAAAATCGTGTAGAGAACTGAAACTGAAGTACAGAACCGCGAAGAAGACTGAAACTGACGTACAAAATTTCCCTACATGGGCAGCCCAGTGAACTCAATTTCCATATCTGGAATGCTAACTGGCCAATGAAAAGCGAAGCCAAGATGGCCGCCCATGGAGACAAGTTTTGGGTGTCAGTTTCAGTCCCCCTACGTGGGCTTGTACGTCAGTTTCAGTCTCCCACGCGACTTTTTACCCTTCCTGAGAGGTTTTTGTTTGAAAATACACACCAAATATTTCTTCAAAACAGAAATGAGTTTAGGAACTTCAAATATATTTCGACAAAATCAAACCGTGAGACAGGTTATACGTTTCACAAAAATACACTACCAAACTAACGAGAAACCTGATAAAACAGTCTCGATAAATTACTTTAGCAAACTGCCAAGTGCTCGTCCACATTTTACCGTTAGTTTACCATGTCTAGACAATTTAACACACTTCTGGAGCCACATGGCATTTTTAAATCCTTTTGAATACTCGATTAAGTAAAATTGATCCAATAATATATCGTCTTGAACACTTTTCCCATGGTTAGGAATGTTTTTGAAGCCGAACCAAACAAAAACTGGTAACTTAAGTCGCGCAAAGGACTGGAACTGAATCTTTTTGCCCGTGCGAATGACTGGGAGTTAGCATTCCAGATATGGAAATCGAGTTCACTGGGTCCTCTATACAGAAAAAACAAAAATAAAATAATCTAAATACAGTACCAATAAATAAAAACATTAAGAACTACAAAACAAAATACCAAGCTATAATTCTTAAATACAGTCAAATTAAAAGTTTAAAATAGTCAATACCCTTATACGGTTTTTGGAAGTAATTTTTAATAGTAGACTTAAAAGACGATGGCGATAACGATGCCATCGTTAATGATGCAGGTTATGATGAAACAACAATGATAATAAAAACAAATGATAATTATGGGTATTTTTCTAAAATCAATTAATTAAAATTTCCGCTGCAAGAATTTAGTGAACAGTTCTTTCGTTCTCGAGAACGAGTGAGGACAACTTACGACTTGGTCAGTGGTTCCTAATCTTGTATCAGTAATAACTCACTCCAACTGATTTGATGTATCCATCGCCCTCCTCCCTTAAGATAACCTCCCATGTGGCTGAGCTGAGGTCATGTTTAAAAAGAGCACTTCGGAAACATGTTATTCTACTTAAAGAGGGCAAGATTTTCGCGAATGGGTTGAAACTGTGTGAAGGTGTGTGTTATAACACAGTTGTTCCCAAAGTTCATAAAGTTATGCCCCATTTTAGCGTAATGGAGGCCCTTTAGTCGCCACCATTGTTACTGAGCTGACATCTTTTTCTAAGTCCTTGCGCAACGGTGTCATTTCATCTACGGACGGTGGGCAGAATTCTGAAGATGGGTGGGAGACTAAGTGTCGTTGAGTATCTTCGAGCAAAGGTTCTCAAACTTTTTGTGATGATGGCCCATTACAACTGATTGAGAGACCCCCACGGCTCACCCTCAATGTGCCTGAGTTGAGCTCATGTTTAAATTAACCCCTTGCACACTCACGCAATTTGTATGTCGTTAAGAAAGGTTCTCACGTTGTTATACCTGCAAACAGGATACAGGATATTTGTTCAGGGAAGGAAGAAGTTTAGTCTCCCGGTGGGTCCTGTTGAATTTTCCCACAAAAATTTTTAAAATTTCAGAGTGCATAAATTTTCATTTCACTGGAAAAAATTCTCACGGTATTGTACCAGCCAACAGGAAGTTTGGATTCTAATGAAGAAGTGAGGAATTTTAGTCTTCAGGGTGGGGTGACTGATAAAAAATTTTGAAATTTAAAAGGGCCCAGATTTTCAGTATTGTGGTTTTTGCATTCACTGTTTTTCAGAGAGAGGACTCTCGACCTCTTTGTGACTCGGCTAAAAATGTCACATCGTTTTAATACTGCCTTCCATATCTCTTTGACTGCAAAGGTCGGCCTTAGTCGACTTCAATGGTTTTATTCTGGCAAACATCAGACTTTTTTATTCCACTCAAGGAAAACTCTTGCAGCAGCAGCCAATGATTGAAATCAGAAACTATCTCAAGTGATCAACCCACTGACTGCCAAAGTCGATCTTTGTTGACTTTAATGATTTTGTTCTTGTTAACGCCAAACGCCTTTGTTCAACTGAGGGGAAACTCTACCAGAAATCAAAGCGATATAGTCGTAACAGTTCGCGACTAGTTGGCGACCGTAACGAAAATATGGAAACCATGCTTAGAGTTGAACTTTCCCGCGACTTTACCGACATCAGCAAACGTCGTCGACGAGATAATTCCGTACAACAGAAATGAAAACAAAAATAGAATACTGCGTGGACAGTGTTGAATAAGGTAAAAAGTTTAAAGGTTGGTAACTGCCCTGACTGATCTCAAAGAATTCCAACGTTTCGAGCAAAGGCCTTTCGTCAGAGAAAGAAAGAACACGTTTCTTTCTCTGATAAAGGGCCTTTGCTAGAAACGTTAGGATTCTTTGAGATCAGTCACGGCAGTTATCAACCTTTAAACTCTTTTTACGAACAACAGACATCTGTAAGCGACTAATCGGCTACCTGCTCCCTACTATATGGAAAGCAGACTCTCGTTTTTTAGTAACGGACGGACGGCATTTTCCTTTCTGAGTAGAATTTTCCTTTGAAAGTCAAGATGACGTCGAACATCAAAAACTGTCAATATTCTACAAAGAGGTCACTTAGGTCATCATATCAGTCTTGGCTGGTCAATGGTTAGAACGTCTAATTCGTCATCAGAAGGTTGTGATTTCACTCCCCGTCGGGGGCTCAGGAATCGTTTTCCTGAGGGTTTGAGTTTGACGAACATCCCCTCAAGCTTCCTATTGAGTCGCTAGTTACACGTGATATGATCTCTCGTGGGATCTAAAATTGTTCATGAGTTTTGTTTGGATGAGAAATTCTTTTAAAAAATGCTTTGTCTAAAATTCAAAAAATCCCTGTTTGTTAAGCACTTCATTGTTTCCTAGTTCTTCCGGTTATTTTCCTTGACTCAAAAATAGTTGTTACTTAAGCGCTCCAGTATATCAAACGAAAGCACTCCATAACTCACCCAGAAAGCCATTACTGTCGACCATTACTACATGGAACCAATGGACTAGATTCCGTATCCCTAGAGACCAGTGGGTGTTATCAACCTGGTTACTTAAAGAAGTACAACAGATAAAACTGTCAGATTAAAACTACAAGTAGTTTCACAGGCTGAGACTAAAATTACAAGCCTCTTAACAATATTTGATCTAGAAAGGGGAAGAAAACCGAAAATCGAAATATGACACTGCTATATTCAGCGAAATGAAACAGATGCTTCTAAAGAAAGTCGATTATGACACCGACCAACAGGAGGCATGTTTCCAGATATTTGCATCACACCAATCGTTATGGTTACAAGTTCTTGAGAACAACGGTCGTGTCGATGTTTTCGAGGCTTTTGTTGATTTTAAAGAATACATGCACACTTAAGTGCTTTTCTGAAGTCCACTTTATTAGTTCTCTAATAGTTAATAAAAAAAATCATATATGTCAATTGAGTATGCAGTTTGAAAGTTGACGTCCTTTTGGCTAAGGATTACTAGAAGCTGGCGTCATAGTGTCGTAGGAACCTAAATTGGTGAAATATTTTAAAGATAAAGCACCCTGTTTGGGTATCAAATTTACGTTGAGGGGTTTGTGAAAAGTTGGTTAATTTCCTTCAAAATAACCAATAAATTCAAGCCAATTAGAAACTAAGAATTTAATACAGGACTTACCATGGACACCTGAGATAAGACTCTTCACTCTTTTTGTGATGGTAAAACTCTTGACCACAACATTTCTTTGACCATTTTGACCGTGATATTTTGTTATGTTTAGGTTTCCTTAACTGTCCCAAGTGCTCCAGCCGACTTAATCCCAAGCTTTCCAGAACCGAGCGAGAAACAAAAACGTAGCTACGTACCAGTCGTCTTTCTAGGAGGATGTCTGGTCCTAGGGTTAACGGCCTTATGGATTCGTCGAGGTACAAACTCATGAACGTTCATAATGTGGTTTTCTATCAACGTTATTCACAGTGCTGAATAGCTATAGAAGTTTTATTTTTAAACAAAAGCTATGTAAAAAATCTAAATTATTTATATAGACATTTTTGTTTCATTAAATTTCCATCGTCCTAGAAATTTTTCTTCAAATACGTCGTTCATCTTCGTACAGCCCTGTAGGTGTGGAAGAGATGGGTTGATAGTTCGAGTTAGAAAAATGGAGCTCCCACTCCTCAGCAAAGAATTTAATATTAAATACCGCATCATGAACAATTGGTTGGCTTGAGCGTGATATGTGGGTAATCAAGGAATGTTCTGCTCATTTTACATTGGGAATAGTTCTGAAACAGAACTGAAAAACAGCAGTTCGTCGTAAAAAAGCGTCCAGTAGTCCTGAAAATTTCTCGGAGCGTAAGATGAGTAAAACTCAACACATTTCTCAGTTGACTCGATAGCTTAATTACTCGAGCAGCGGACCGAAGAATATGGATGACTCTGAAGTAATGCCAAATCTTAGGAGGAAATTGAGTACTTTGATGGTTCAAAGACGTGGGAAAAAGGCGGAGTTGGATAACCATGCATATAATTCATTTGTCATTTCTTTCAACTGTCAGTGTTTATACTGCATACTTATCGTGATAATTGACCTAGGTTCTTCAAAGATCTCTCTTATTACCTTAACCACAGAATACTTTATTAACCACAAGTTATATGATATAAGATATCTTTGGGTCCGTATACTCGGGTTGTGCATGCTTCATAGATTGTAAATTTGGGAACGTTTTCCAAGCTCCAGATGAGGATCCAACTCGAAACTAACGAGTAACATTGCAATTACCATTAAGTAACATGGACTCGAGTCATTTACGAAGGTTCGTATTTGGTGGCATGTGTGATGGCAGTCCCCAAATCTCCGTATGCCGAGTATTTTTAAATATCGGTTTGGTGGGGGGGGGGGGGTAGTGCCTTGAAAATCTGAGAGAGCTGTCCGTTTTCTTGTCTTACATTACCAAAAAAGTAAACTCCTAAGAAGACTAGCAGACTGCAGTACAAGTGTAACTCCACCATGGACTAGAAAAAGTTTCATAAACTTCCCTGCATACACCATCTAATCTCCCGTGGCTCACTGGTTAGAACATTACACTGGCCAGCAGGAGGTTCCGAGGTTGAAAACCGTCAGTGAGACATACAGATGCGACGAATCATCTTTGGAGTGTTTTCAACATTCTTAAGTAGAATATAAACCCCAAGTGTTGTTCCACTCCCATTCTGCAAAAGAATCGTTTTCCTAATTTTACCCACTTTCATAAATACTGGTTGCACCCCTTAGGGCTCAGAAAACTTGGAGTTTACAAGTTTGAGAGTAACCGTCGCTTTAAAGTTTCTGAAATAAGGTCACCCGTTCACCGAATTACTAGTCTGGTAGACTACGCCGCCGAATCTGGGTCCGTTAGGAAATCGTTACTCAACTTTAACTCCAGTCCTAGTCTGGTCACAGGTCCTACAACTCTGGTTGGAGCACGTCATTAAAAGATGCGTCAATAAAATACTGAAAAGACCAGTGATACTATCACTCAGATACTGAGCATATCTTGAAACTTGCTTATAAGGGAACGCTAACTAATATTTCTTGCGAAAGACTATTGAATGTTAGTATTAGCTCTGGCAACAATTTTAGTCTAAACCTTCTAAGACCATGCAGTTTGAAAGTCCGTCCGTTGACCAATTTATAACAATTTTGTTTCAGAATCATTAGGTGACATGAAGATGAAATTTTCACGATTTATCATTGCTAAGTTAATCCTGAAATTCTCTCTTCGTGACGTCCTGACGATGATTCTGAAATATAATTGAAACACTGCACATCTAATCACGGATAAACCTTAAGTTGTCGCGAGAAGCTCTCGTGCATTTCAATGGTTTGAACGAACATTTCCAGTTGATTCAGAAATGTAAATCACAGGAAGGCAGACGACACTCTGAGAAATGACTTGAAAAATATCGTTAAAATATGAAGAATTTTCTCCAAGAGGGGGAATTTCAAGAATCGATTTCAGGGAAAGCTACAGTTCAACTGTTGATAGTAGTTATTTGTGCCCAGACATTTGTGCCGAGAAAGTTTATCTTTTCAAAGTAGCACGCACCCCTGTTTTCCATGACGTTTCAGGAATGTCGACAGCGATGGATTAAGTGCGGGGCCACTGGGGCCCTTGCCTCCCACATTTAGGTACTCCAGAGTTTATTTTCTTAATATTAAAAAATAAGACATTGTATTTTCGATGTTTGCCTAATATTTGGTCACCAGTTCACCCAAAGTAATCCGAGATACGGCGAGCTGCTTAATCATGTGTGATGCATCATGTTCCTTATGTGTTGTAGAGTGGCTGACCGCAACCTTTGGGCGGTTAAAAAGATATTTGGTATCACACGTAAAGATCAAAGTATTTGGGTGATCATATAAGTAACTGAAACAGTAAAGTAAGTTATAGTCGAGGGCCCCAAACAACATTTGGCCCTGGAATCCACACAATCTTAATCCGGTCCTGAGTGTCAATGTTGAACGTTTAAATAAAACAACAAAAGCGAAACAAGATGTAGGCAAACTTGGCAAAGGATTATGGGCTTGCAAGAAGAGTTATTCACGTTTATAGTTTTCATTATGAAATTTTTCTTGCGAAATTTTTCATAGATTTTAGACGTTGAATTTTTCAGGCTAAATCATGCTTTCCCTTAAACTGGTTTCGTTTTACCTGTGGCTCCACGAGACAGCACAGGGAAGCTTTTCCCGTACAGTTCACTTCACGTTTAGGTTTGAACAAGCATTTCTCGACTGGGGCGATCCCACTCCCCAGTTGGCCTTTAGGGAACGTGGGAGGCGATGCAACCACAGCAGCAGAGAGGGGGGTTAGGGTGCAAATGGTGGTCGTTCTTCAATCATTCACCACCATAAGATTTTTAAGTTTCTGGCAGTCATTTACTGCCAGAATCTAGCAATGACTTACTAACTCAGCGAGGCCGAATTGAATAATTGTATATTACAATTATTACGTTCTGTATTTTTCTGAGATTGGGCGCTGGCGCGGGCACTGGACTGGAATTAAGTATGCTCAGCAGAAGGCGACAAGAGGTTTAAATTCGAAGCAAGTGCATGGGCTCTCAACCAAAAAAGGTTGTGAACCACTGGTCTACACCATGAGTAAGTATAATTATTACATTGTACTTACGATCAGTTCAGATTTCACCTTTGAATCTTTGGAAGAAGCAATCTGCGTATTTAGTGAACAGTGAAGGTTTCTATTATGGGCGTATTGCGGCGACCAATCGACCCTTAACAACTGCATCAAAAACCGCTTTGTATAACAATATCTGCATTGCAAAGGAGTCTATTGCACAGTCACCTTTGAAAATCCCGTCTGCTTTATTGATGAAGTACGTCGGAGTATTGACCAAGGGTTATTAACGGGTTCAATGTTTATAGATCTAAGTAAGGCCTTTTATTCTGTTGATTATGGCATTCTGTTGAAAAAACTTCATGCTTATGGGGTTCAAAACGGAGAACTTAAATGGTTTCAAAACTATCTTTCAAATCGAATTCAGTTGGTCAGCCATCAGAATACACTATCGAATGCTAAAGAAATTCATTTTGGAGTACTTCATGGGTCAATATTTGGTCCACTGTTGTTCGTAATTTTTATTAGCGACCTCCCCAAGGCACTGTCTTGTTCCAAAATGCTTTTATATGCCGATAATGCAATTTTATTTTATGCAGGAAAAGATGTAAAACAAATTGAAAAAATTCTTTCCAATGAACGAAATCAAGTGCGATCTTGGCTAAGGAATAACTGCCTGTTTTTAAACCAACGTAAAACAAAATGTATTCTATTTGGAACAGGTCCGAAGCTTTCTAATGCTGACAGCTTCAATATTGAAATTAATGGTGAATTGCTAATGCGGGTTTTCAAATTTAAGTACGTAGGAGTGTTATTGGATGACAGTTTATCCTGGTAAGAGCATCTGAAATACATTTTAACTAAAGCAGGAAGACGAGTTGGTCGCTTAAAGCGATTAAGGAAAAATATCACGAAGCAGGTTTACAACACTTTGTAGAAATCATTTATATTACCGAACTTTGATTACTGTGGCACACTCTGCTTTTGCTGTAACAAAACAGACTCTGATGCAGTAGAGAAACTGCAGAGGCGTACGGCGAAAATTGTAATGAGAACAGCAGCTTCAAATGACCCAATGGCACAGCTAAAATGGCAAAAACTTTCCCACCTACGAACTGACCATACACTGTAACTTGTAAAGAAATCCCTGAAAAACTAATGTCCGATGTTTTTAAGAAACTATTTTACTTTTAGCCATAGAATTTTTAACAGAACAACTAGACAAAATAATTTATTACATTTACTCAGGGTTAAGTTAGAGTGTACTAAGAGGTCCTTTTTTTATAATGCATGTGTTGTTTATAATAATTTTTTAAATCAAAGTAAACAAGCAGTTTAAATTTCATACATTTTACAAACTTTTATGATCATTTTTTTTTTGGTTTTTTTTTATCTTGTTTGTATTGCAGCTTTATAGTTTTCTGTATATTTATTCATAATTTTTAAACCTTTGAGATAGGTCATTCGATAATTTGTTATATTCTAAACATATACAGGGCTCCAATTGATAACAGTAGATTCATGTAATTACTGAATGGATTACCCTGTCAAAATAAAGATCTTCCTATCCTATCCTATCCTATCCCATCCTATTCTTCATGCTCTCCAGCTTTTGATTTGTTTTCTACGACTGCAAAAGGACGATTATTTGTTGGGACAAACGATTCAGTGACAATGTTATGCGCCTCATTGCAGGGTAGGTTACAGGATATGTTATCAAACGTCCCGCGCTTTATTTTTAAGCTTAAAATGCATATTCAGATGTTCAAGCAAAGCTTATTAAGAAGATAAAAAACGTGTCTGCTGCTTTATTTCTCAGCACGTGGAATCTTTAGAAACATGCCCATTGGGAAATGAATCCAGAAATTAATTTTACGAATTTGGAACAAGCTTTCCCTTGTTTTTTGTACATTATCAAATTCATCTTCTTTCGCAAGTCAGCTACTGACAACCATAGCTAAAATCATCACGAAGCAACACTTCTTTTTTATGTTTGTTTTTAGACGGATGGGCGTTAGGATACTAATAATTGCACCTTTTTTAATGGTGGTGATGACATCGTTTGGCACAGCAGTACTCGTCCATTTCATAAACGGTCTATGCCATCCCAAACGGTCTTTGCTATCCTTATGTTCGCATCCTCCCCAAGTGTATCCTCTGCACCCTGACTCTATCAAGCCGCGTCAAAATGCACTCAAAATCTTTTACCTGTTTTCTTTCCTTGACCTCAAATTCAACGACGGATTATCCGAATCACCTAACCCTAACTGTTCCAGTTGTGGGTTTACTACCTAGTTTATGCCCTAACCGTCCCACTAACTGGTTTACCACTTTGCTTATATCCTAATATGACCAACTAGTCGCTTTATAACTCTAATTTTGACGTTTTGACTATACGAAAACTTTATGTAAATAAAAAAAAAAGCTGAGTAAAAACACACATTGAGAACAGAGAAAAAAGGCACATGAATAAAGAGAAAAAAATTTCAGCCCCGTATTCGAACCGTGCAGCAACTGATCGATATACTTCTCACTAACCACTACACTAGGATAGCTGATTCATTTCACATCTGTTGAGAATAAATGTACGATAGAATCTCATCGTTCAGTAAGAGTACTCATGGTACACTGGAGGGATGCGAAAACATTAGGATAGCAAAGACCGTTTAGGATAGGAAAGACCGTTTACGAAAGGGAAAATAGCGGCTCAGCGTTTAGGCTATTCCACCGATTTTCTAACCTTCCCACTGACGAACTACTTAACTTTTCTAATCGATGGAATTAATTGAACCCCTGGAAAACGTACCATTATTCCTACCATTGCACTATTAACATACCACTTCAGTCCGACGAAGGGCCTTCGCTCGAAACGTCAGCGGTATCATCTCTTTAGTTGTGGCAGTTCCCTCACCATTTGTCTTTTCAAATGGATTGAGAAGGCCTGTTCGTACTGAGATTTACATAGCCGAGATAAACATTTGCATACCATAATAGGAAACTATACCCTACGTAATGCCTTGCGTTGGAGTTTCTATCTGAACCGAGGGGAGGTGATGTACGATCTAAATTTTGCGAGACGGTTGGAATTTTGGATCAACTTTCAGAGGGTCTGATACTATGGCTAATGCGACCAATGTTTTTATATACCGACTCGCGAAAGGGGTTTCATAAGGGCTCATTTACACGATAGGACTGTTGTACGCGATTGTTAACTTTAATGTGTCCGATTCAGTCGTAAGAGACTTCGGGACCAATTGCATAATTCGCGAGCGAATAGCAAGCAGGAATTGTATGGTTACGACATAATTGCATTCTCCAAAGTGAAGAATCGTATACGACAAACGTATCATATGCATAGGCCTTAATATGTGTTTTTAGAAAATCCTCAGTCCATGCATAGTTGACCTAACTGATAGTTGTGTTAATGTCAAACAATCCACCAGATTTTCTCGAAGCTTTGAAGAAAAGGGGAATGACGTTCAGAATTCATTGCACTATGAATTTCGGCGTTGTTTTGTTCACCGATAAAAATAAGACTTTTTTTACGCCGTTGTTGTCTCAGCTTGCTCAAGGAATCTAGAATTACTGTTATTTGGAAAAAAGTTGTGGAAAATCAGATTTCCTTGAACGTTCAGTCGTTGCATCGGTGCTTATTGTAATCATATTTTGATTTCACATTGTATGCTGATGAACGTTTAGGAGGTAGACGGTTTTCGAATTTGTCATGATTCATATTTATAAAAACCGTTCACATAGGTTTTCAGGAATTGCTTTGAGTGACGACTGAGTATGTTTGTATCATCATGTCTTAAAAGTAGCATGATCATCATGGCACGTTCTTGAATATTTTCAATACCGTTACTCGGGTATCCTGGAATGTTGAAGTGCCTGACTTGGCAGGTTCATTCAAGAACGGGTCTTATGATGGTAATTATGTATACAGACCAAAGCATATCTACATCGGTACTCAATCTCTTGAGCAATCTTATGATACAAAGTCGTTTTCCTGCTTTCTTTGACAATTATATTTACACGCTTGCTTCATCCCAAATCGTCTTGGACAACATCTCCCAACAGGTTATATTAAAACGTACCCTTACGAATTATTTCTAGTACTTAAATGCTGTATATCAGGTGTTCAGAATCTGACATACCTATCGAGTCTGTTGTGTCACAGAGATACGCCACCAGGGTTACACATTTCCGAAAGTGAATGACCCAATTCGTTGCCCCTAAGGATGAAAACTGACTTCAAGTGAATTGATTTACAACAATCGTGTAACCGACTGTACGTAGTCCAGGCGAAACCCATCACTTATCCTTATCCCAAAGCCTACACGTGGTATGCGATCAAATTTGTAACGATGGGTCTGGTTTTGTTCGGTCATTCTCGATATTATATCTCGATGATGGTAGCTTTGCATAGTGTAGTGGAGATAGGTTTCCAGCAGGTTTCAAACTAATATCGACATAACTTTTAATATTCCAATTAAATGCAAATGTGTGCGTTTAAAATCTTGACTTTCATTTATTTCGCAGTTTCAGGCTGACAAGCGATGGATATTTATGTATAACGATTTTAATGTGCCAATACAGACTAAATATTTGGTACTTAGGGTTAGAGGTTTGTTTACCAGTTCAACGTGTAGTTTCCGAATTCATTGCTGTAGTTAAAAACCGGCCTAAAATTAGACCAAGGGCAAATAGTAAATCATGCTTTTACAAACGTTCAGTTACAGTTTTCATTGATATAAATTGCATGTCAACTTCTATCTCTACTTATTTTTAATGTTGTAATGATGGTAAGTACGTTCTCTTCAGACTTGAGTGGAGAATGCATACCAAAATTAACACCGTTGATTGGTCATTGCTAAGTAATGCCCTTGTGAGACGAGATGTATTTTGTTCAACTGACCTCATTCAAAAGCCAATACTAGCCAAAAACACAGGGATTTTAACATTATACATTTCCTTGTTAAGTTTGTTTTAGGTCGCCTTGCTTTATACCCACTATACTAAACTATATAATTTGCTTTGCCGATCCTGAACTGACTTGACCCAAACTAATGACTTTCTTTGTTTGAACAGTAGCTGGCGATTCTCATTATAAGGAAAATGTTGCTATGATTGCAGTTTAATCGCAGCGGAGTAGTTACCAGCATAAAATTGATAAAGTGTTCCGTAACAAGTCGTAATGAATTTTTGTTTGCAATACTATGACAGTATGACTGATATCTGAATTTGTGAATGATAACATTTGTAACATTTACTTATTTAGGGAATGGGAATACGATCAGGGAACTTTGGCGGTTTTGCCTTATCTCTTGGCATATTAACGAGCGGAAATTGTAAATCGAAATGAGAAGTGAGTAACCAGGTAATATATTTTAAATCTTCCATTAGGTAAGTAAACAAGACAGTGACGGAGTTTCCAAAACCTGTTTCCCACGATCGTTTTCGTAGACGTCCAGAAGTTCATTCCGGTACCAGAGCCAAACCGGGTCTCTTCAGATGGACACAAATTCGAACCTGTGCAGGGTTTTCTTCAAGTGGACGTTAATCGTCATCAAAACGGTATGCGCTTTAATAGGGAAGCTGCTAATAACAGGACTTTGTATCATGAGGGTACACCAAGTCTCTAACTATAGTCACCTCGTTATGTAAATAGTTGTCATTATTTTCAGTTTCCATCTCTGGTCTCGTTGTTTGAAAGTAGCTTGAGGTGCGTGCTGCGTAGGCAGTGAATATTTCTGTAGTGTTCCTATTTTGGAAGTTTACCCCATTATTTTACTGTTCAGAAAACATTAATTGCATGTGATTCCAGGAAATTAGTTTTATGTAATCGTTTCGAATTGTATTGAGTGCTTAAGGCAATACATTGGGGGGGGCCTACAAACATTTCCTTATGTGAGCGCTTCTAGATTTAACGATCATGAAAATATGTAAAGTATGTGAATTTTTCAAGATGATGATCGTGAAAGAATTTTGTCCTGAAGGTTTAAGAGCTGTTTAATATTAACAGGACTGAAGTGGTTGCCCGAGCTGAATCGTTTCATCCAGATCTTGGCACGGCTTTAATATGCGCTAATGATGTACAGGAAAAAAAAAAGGTTTAGTTTGGCAACAGGGACGATCTAAAGTTGATTTCAGCTGTCTTTAACAACTGGAGAAAAACTTTTGTAATACGAGTACTGCCTGGTCATGTGAATTACCCCTAAGAGCAAATCACAGTGCTGTGGCAGTTTTAAGTTTTAGATTGTAAAACTACTATAGCATCATGAAGTCCTAAGTATTCTTTAAACTGGGCTTCTTCACCTTTAGATTCGTTCGATACCCTTTTTTGTATATGTATTTAGATAGTTTTCACCGGCAAAATAGTACCAAGCAATTCATTTTGTTTTGTTCGCGATTTAGTGCCCTGCATGTTGTTTTACCAAGTTATCACCACTTACATCGTCATGCAAAGATTTAATATTGCAAAGATCATGGGATATAGATACTTCCATCTTTTTTAGAGTTTTTGAATTTGGGCACGTATCATGCTCGCTAAATATGGGATGAGGACTGCCCTACAAACGCGGAAGTTTAGGCATGCTAGGACGGCTGGCAACAAACAAAACGGATTCCGTTTTGCCACTAAAAGAAACCTTTCCCATGAAGGGTTATAGAATTTTTGATTTTTTTCTGAAGATATGAGCTTAACGAATGTCCATATATTATTCGTGACGTCAGCAGGCTGTCGCACGAACACTGAGTGTAATATTATTATTATTTTTATTATTATTATTATTATTATTATTATTACACTTTTCTCATTTGATTCCCTTTCTTTGGGATGAGAAATCGATGACGAAGAAAACGTCATTTTCGATGACATTTTTGTGATGTTTTCTTGTAATGAAATACCGGGGCAATATGGCGAAACACAACAAACATCAAATTTTGCATATTGTAAAAATTGATGTTGTTCGTAGTTTTAGCCACGGATCCTCGCCCACTTCAATCAAACCTGGGGAGATAATATAACGTTGAGAATTCCATGTACCTTGTTTTTTATTCTTTTTCCTGCCGCGAGTTAAATATGCTATAATTTAGCATGAATATAACTTGGATAAAGTCAAAATATTTATAGTTGGTACATACCACTCAGTTCAAGTGACCAGGATGTCGAAACAGCCACCAGGAGCCGCAAGGTTTGGTTGCTAAGAAGTCAACATGGCGGGTCAAGTGAAGTGATTCTTAGAAAATGTTGATTGTGATCATTAAACGTACTGTAACTCTTCTTTTTATTCTGACAATGTAACATTGGTATGCCGCTTATATTTTAAGCTTCCTTGTTTATATTATGTTGGTGTTATTTTGAACTTACGCCAGTTTGTAACATAAACTATAAAGAGACTCGAGTAAAATCAATCAAAAATCAGAAAGGAAAATCACACCAACCGGGTCCATGCCTGATGTTGCTGAAAGAAATGGCAAGTTGATGATTGGCAAAGATTAACAGTCAGACGTCAAGCACACGTTTTCCAGTTTTGGTGTTGGCAGTTGTAGGTTAAACGAAATGCTGGCTTAAAAAAGCTCATGGATTGAGAGTTTAAAAGAGATCTGAACGCTTAAGCCCGCATATCACCGTCACGTTGGCGCCTCTAGTTCATCACAATGAATCAACTTAGCTGCCAAGTTTAACATGACAAAACGGATGAACCTTAAAGCGATCGCCGCTTTCTTTTTTACGGGGAGGACTTTTGAACGCACTAAAATGGGGTCTGGTATTCAGAAAAATTATGCAGATGTTATAGCGGTACTAGAAAAAAGGACTGTAGACAAATATTATCAAACAGTCACATCCAAGGTCAAGGTGACTGCTCATTGATCGCAAAGTGGATATTGAAATGTTTTTCCATGATCCAGCTGTAAGCGCGATCGAGTCCGTGCAGATAAATTTAGCCGCATTGATATAGTTAAAGTGTGAAGGAGTATTTGCGTGAGTGGTAAAATGGGGAGGAGTGTGTTTGTTATCACACCATATATATCGAGTATTCAAAGCAAATGATGATTCGTCGCGACAATGTCGATCCACTAGTTCCAACAACGTCTTGTAATTCTCCTTTTCTACCTAATTTGGCAAAACCTACTCGATGGAAATATTGCGTCTTATTTGCTCATATATATATATATATATATATATATATATATATAGAGAGAGAGAGAGAGAGAGAGAGAGAGAGAGAGAGAGAGAGAGAGAGAGAGAAATAGATAAAGCTTCATTTAACAACGGTGTTACATCAGTTTACGAACTGCTTTACATGTAGGCCGTATAATTATTAAGTTATTAACATTGTAAATGACGTTAAATATTAATATATATATATATATATGTGTG
Source organism: Heliopora coerulea (assembly GCA_030142905.1). Taxonomy (NCBI): domain Eukaryota; kingdom Metazoa; phylum Cnidaria; class Anthozoa; order Scleralcyonacea; family Helioporidae; genus Heliopora; species Heliopora coerulea. Next base: position 781,747 of record JASJOG010000023.1, read on the forward strand.
TGTGTGTGTGTGTGTGTGTGTACATGAAATAGGAGACAATTATATTAAAAGATTGTTAAATCAAAGGTGAGACCAATCATGACTTTTTAAACACTTTTTAAATAAATTGAAGGATGTATTATTTCTTGATTCACTTGAAAGAGTATTTCATAACTTAGCTCCATCGTAACAAAAACTTTTTTCAGTGGGGGAGAGAGAGTGTGTGTGTGAGAGAGAGAGAGAGAGAGAGAGAGAGAGAGAGAGAGAGAGAGAGAGAGAGAGTATGGACATTTAAAAGCAAATTGACTCATGTGATGGAATATAAATTTAGATTGATCTCTACTCTACTCTTGATCTTGCAACTGAAGAAGGGGCTGTGCTCCGAAACGTTATTTAAAAAGTCTTTTTCAATAAAGTTCTATTGAGAATATATATATTAATTTGCATATGCATATGTATACGTATATAAGTTGCTCGAAATCATAACATAAAATTGTTTGATTACTCGTTCATCACTGCTACCTTCTAGATGACAACAAACAGAGAATTATAGGTTAATAAGCCATGAAATGACTTACACAAGATGACGTCACTAAACGATGACTATCAGTTACAAAAAGCTATGAGCATTGTCGTGTAAAGAAAATTTTTTCAGTTGTCTATCTATTCCCTTTAGATAAATAAGAATCGGATTTACTGTTGTAGTTGTATGATTCCATCCTGCAAAATTCCGATTGTCGGTCATTGGGTGCTCCAAGTGAATGTTGGTAGAGCTTAGAGACAAGTCTGTGCGGTGAAACGAAAGTTTGTCGACAATGGCGCCGTAGAAGTTCAGCTGGTTTGACTCTCGTTTTGTTGCAATAGGGATACATGCATTTTTCAAAGTTGTTTTTTAGCAATGGTAAGACATGTTAAACTGAGAGAGGTGAATGAGATTTCTGTGCAGCAATTGCATCGTTCAGCAGGAATAATTACTTTTATTTTTTTTTTTATTTTATTCATTTAATCTCCCTCAAAATCTTTACTTCATGCATGCCTTGCAATGACCTTGGTTATGTTATAAGATACTTGAAACTTTTCTTTCCTCACACTTGCTTTGGTCTAACTTTGCACGTCAAGTTATGCACATATCTTAAATGAATGAGTTTTCATGCATTTATAATTCTTCCTGAAATTGTTTGGAGAATGTATAACTTTTTTATTAGCGCCTTGAACGCGGAAAGCTGTTGCTTGTTTTACTGGAGAATGTTTGAGTGGAATTGATCAAAGCGTTCACGAAGAGGTGAACTGACGCTCTGAGCTAATTGCTCCATCAATGACGCCAAGTCAGTTCAACGCTGAAAGATAAAGAATTTTCCTTATTGCTGTCGCCGCCTCAGCTTACTAAAACTCTCTAGCAAATGCGGCAATCACTTGATGCCTGTGCGAAAGTTCAGAGTGTAGACAAGAAACAAAGTTATTCATTCACATATGCCCAGACGTGGTATACGAAGTTCTCTGTATCACTTAGTCATTTGAATCACGGCCTCACAAACTGGATTATCTCGCACTAGAATTTATTCGAAGATATCCCATCACAGCCCTCCCCCTTTTAAGGTTAACCTGTCAGGGAGGAATTCTTTGGACAGGGTGATCGCCCACGACTTTCCAAACGTAATTGACAAACTTTTCCCAAACATCTTGCATCACTTCCGATCTCACGGTGTGTATTCGTCGTGGAATTCGAACTTTCGACATTAGAGGTGGGAGGTCGAAGTTGTCTCATCTTAGCCCATCATCTTGAAATGACAATTTACCTGCATTTTTTGAGAAACTTGAATCAGCTCTTGGGGTAAGCTTGAAAGAACCATGGGGCATGACTGTTTTATGCAAACTAAGGAATTTAAAGTTCATAACAATGTAGTTTGGTCGATTACCTTTTCTGCCGTAAGTGCGTCTTGCACTGGATTAAGTTTGAAAACGTCGCTGAGAGTACCCTCATCTTTTAAAGCCAAAGTCAAAAGATCTTTGCTGACATTATTCCGAAATCACGCGTGAGATAGAGTTAAATATATCCATCATTGGTGATTTTTGAAAGATAAATTGAAACTTCCGTCGACTTTGTTCGCTTGATTTATTGATATGCGAGCCTTCATGTCAAGTATTGGTTTGGTAATGACTTTGCTATAAAGTCGAAATATTACAGTTATTACGTTTAATCTGGTATACTTAACTCAAATCTTTGGGTTTTACAAGATGATGATCCTTTTCGGAGTAGGTTTTATTCTTTATTTGTTAACATTGTCGACAGGTAATGGTTTCTTGTCATGCACAAGACAAGAAAGGCGGTGCATGGGGAAAACTGCTGTTTCTATAATTTCTGTCCATTTGTTATTGTACCTCAAGGTTAATGTTTATTAGAAAGGTAGCATCGATATTGTTTCCATTTCTTCCGTGGCCGGGCCAGGCCCGCCTTTGCGTTCCCTACTACCGTCCACCCTCCCAGGAAATCCACCATGGCCCACATGTTGAGAAATGCTGGTGTAAACGTGAAACACGCTGAACTCAACGTGGTATCGATTTAAGTAGTCACTTTAAGCGCTAAGGCGAAACAAAAACATTTGTAACTATTACAACGAGACCAAAGAAACTGATGTCGTCGTTGTTTGGGTTTACCATAATTCTGTTCATTAGTGGCCTCACAGCCATACCGAATGTTTAGTCGAGGCATAGTTATATGCAAGAAATATTCCAGGTTTTTAGTTTGTTATGAGAAATCACAACTATTTATAATACTCGATAATTTATCTAAATCCATGAACCGGAGTAACTTAAACTTAACCAAAGTAATTGCTTTAATTATCTGTTACTAGTTATCGGCAAGTTAACAAGGCCATAATCCACAAGATTGGCTGGTTGACATACAACCGCGTGATGGGATCTGAAAATACCGTAGACTCAGCCGTCGCAGTTGAGACCGCTAAGAATACATTGTTGGACTACTTTCAAGGTGAACGCAGTGACGATGTTAATTCTAATCAGTACCACCTCGCTTGAAGGCATTTCAAATATGAAGGAAAAGGGGAGGATTTTCTGTTGTTTTCAGCCAAAGCGCATGGCCCTAATCAATCAGCGAGGTCAAACAAATATTTGTTTTATTGTAGTGTATTTGTTATTCAGTGTGATTGTTTGCCGTCGTTTATAACGGACACGATAATCATTGGCGATCATTTCGACCACCAAACACAAAAGCTAATGACGACGCTAAAGGCGAGTACTCATTCTGTACGTCTAACAGTGGTTGAACGCTTGAAAATGACCTCAAAAACAAAGTGTGCTAAACTGTAAAGGAAGCCGCCATTTTCAAGCACGCCTCCAGGTTCTCTTCTGAGATTTAGTTGAAAGGTACCGCCGGTGATACATTTCTGCTTTGACGTTGAATAGACAAACCAATTAATGGCTTAATCCTTTCAACGAAGAACTAGCACTGGCTAGGCTTGACAATACACTTACGGCATCTTTAAAGGATACCCTCCCGTCACTATTCCAATCAGCTTAAACCAATTACAATTGAATAATAGTGGCAGTGATATTTAAAAGTGTTTTCGAATTAACTTTTAGGTGTACTTACCTCCGTGTTAAATCTGGCCTGCAATAGCATTGCAAGTTGTATATCAATATTAACAAACAAACGCTTTAATTGAAATAAAGTACTCTGTTTATTGCTTTTGTCAGCACAATGGAGCGAAATATATTACGGACTGCATGCAAACAGGAAAAATAAGTAATAACACCCCAACCTACGGAGGTCTAAAGCACTGAGGAAGTACTTTATCCGACGTCAACCCACCTGTCTTTCATATACACCTGCCTCGTGACTGGTGGGCTTTTTACTTAAAGCTTTTGCAGACGCGTATCATACGTAACCATAGACAAGCCATTATAAATTTTTTCTGAACTAATTAGCACTCAATGATCAGCTTAAATCTAAATTTGACAATAGACAATATTCAATGACCGTGTCACACTTTCCCTGTATAAGTGCTTCTACTCATAACGTGCACCGAGTTTGTCTAGTGAACATTCGTCTCCTACTCGTCAACCTAAAGACATGGAAGAGCTGCATGTGAAACTGCTTTTCTTCGCAGTGGTAATCTTTAACCTTTTCATCGTCTCTGACAGTCATTGGATGTAAGTGTTAAACCGCAATCTATTCTTCATACCGATACTTTGAATGTAATAAATTCTTTCTTTCTCTCTTTCTTTTTTTGAAAGATACATGTCTAAGGTATTTGCCCTTGGCGCCAAAGTAATGTGTAATAACATTGTGGGACTTGTCGGCACTCAGCTTCAACTATGCCGAGACAATCCCGACGTTATGACGAGCATTGGAAAAGGGGCAAAGCTTGGAGTGGAACAATGCCAGGAGCAGTTTAAATTTGAACGCTGGAACTGTTCAACCATCGACCATGATTCATCAGTGTTTGGCAAGGTCATGAGGCGATGTGAGTACAAGGCCCGGGCTTCCGGGAGAGTTTGTTTTGTTTTAGCCTTCATGTGGCTTGAGTCGAGGGTAAGGAGGTTCCAATGGACAATCATCAATTCGACAGGAAAAACGATGTTCCGCCATTCCCTTGAAAAGGCTGTCATGACGAGGCCAAAGCCTAAGGCCTAATTTTCAATATTGTTCATTTACTTGACTGTTGAAAACCAACTCATCTTCCTCTCACCTCAACATGTTTTTTCAATCAATACTTTTTTTCGAACGTCATTAGGTTCAAAGGTTCTCTTTCACGATCCTTTCCGGGCTCTTGCCTCTAACAGTTACCCATTTTGTATTGAGCACTTGAAGATTAATTTTTGCGGTTAAAATGAAGTTATAATGGGAACTTGTGCTTGGGCATGTTTGCATTCAATGGCAAAGATCACAATATTCTGCTTTTCGTTTTCCTGCCAAATATTTAAAAGTTGCTCAAAGTTGGTCACGTGTAAAGGATGGCCGAAATGACTCTGCCCCAAAGGATTTCTAAACCGGGAGAAAAAAAGTCTACTGTTAGATTTGAATCTATGTTTTTAGATGGGTTTTTGGTTTGTATTTGTTTGCTGGGGAGGTATTTTTTCTTTCAAGATATAACTTCAACTAAACCTCTCCGACACCATGATTTGTGTTGTCAGATACCATATTACTGAATTACTCCCATTCGTGCCCTTGGGTTTAGGTGCAGGATGGTCTAGGTCAATAACGGTTGGTTATTCTTATATCTTATTTTCAAGTAAACCGTCATTAATTCTTCATGTGCTTATGACAGTAAAGATATATTTTGTTTGATGTAAATTGTAAACAATGAACCGATTTCATCACGGTTCAATGAGGACATTCAGAGGGTTCTATTGTATAAACACAGCTTAAATTAAGAAACAGGTGCGCTTAACTGAACAATTGACCTCGTATATACAATCCTATCGAGAAAGATAGCTGACTACTTCCCTATATCGTCCGCCAGAGTTACACCAACCAACGTTGTTTATTATAATAATTACTTAAATGATGATATCTGCATGTTCCCAGTTTAGGTTCAGGTTTCTCAAAATAACTGATTTTGAAGCTGAAGAGAGCATAATATTGGGTCTCTACATTCACTCTTCGTTCTCACCAAACTTTATAACAATATCCTGTTTTATTTGTACAACAATCAAACTCATTCAATATATTTTAGGGTCTGGTATGATACACTTTAAACGTAGGATACACCTTAAACCCAAGACATACAGCTGATAGCACGTGAACTTCCCCTATTTTTCGTTACAGCTAACAAAGAGACTGCGTTCGTGCACGCTATTACCTCAGCAGGTGTTGTGTTCGAGGTCACCCGATCTTGTAGCAGGGGGGAGCTAAGAGACTGTAATTGTGTCAGAAAACAAGGGTCGACTGAGAAAGGCTTCAAGTGGAGCGGATGTAGCGAAAATGTGGCCTACGGAATGCACTTTGCCCGCACTTTTATCGACTCAAGAGAGACGCAGCAAGATCCGCCGGCTTTAATGAATCTTCATAACAACAAAGTCGGAAGAAGGGTAAGTTCTCTAAACAAACTGTAACATTTCGAAACCGTAAAACTTTGTTTTAGTAAATCTAAGCTTTCGCGCCTCAATCGATCTAAATAATTATTCGGTAAATTTTTCGGACCAGATTGAGGTTAGTCCGATATTGATCACTTCACGAGAGGCGGAGAAAGTCTCGAATCAACCGAATTAGTTTAGTCGTAAGAAAAATTCCTTAGGTGTCACACGCGTTTAATCTAGTTGTTAATGTATTCACCATGATGAGCTTCAACCATTTAAGGTTCGCTTTTATTATTATCTCAACCCATAAATGGCCACTCTATGATTTCAAGCGTTGAATCATTAGACAACGTATATTTGTCACGATCATGAAAGTTGTCTTTGTAAGGATTTGTCGTAACTCTGTTGCTTGTGTGGCCACAAAGACCTCTGCCTTAAATTAAACAGATTTTCGTGCGAGGAACTATTCATTCCCCGTAAAACTGTGACAGAAGTAACGAACATACTCTAAACAGAAAGAGGGGTCGATAGTGTTACACTTTTTTAAACCAACATTTTTGAGAAACACTTTCGCGGATTTTAAGATTTACCATCTCAACTTGGCGTATATCATGGGCAATTTATAATTGCAAATGCAAACCGTTAAAGCACTGCACTTGACATTAATTTTCTCGTGTGAATTTTTTTTTAAATCCTTACGAAAAAAGTTGTCGCAAGTAAATAAAAAGATCGATATGCCTAGTCGAACATTAAGCGTTTGATTTATAAAAAATCTTTTGTGAAGTTGAATCAAAGTGTTAGCTTAAATGAACAAATACAATCGGGGAGTTTTTAAAAATTGGTGTGCTTTTTCACTTGCATTTTTAAATTTCGAATCAAATTTGTGTCAAACTTTAAATATACATATATATATTTTTCGTCGCCCGGGATGATTAACGCTAATCCTAACCCTAATCCTTTTCCCAAATTTCCTCTAGAAAGATGATATTCATCTATTTAAGTTATCACCCTCGTTCTATGCTCGCACCCAGACCTTGCCATGTAAGGTTCCCTTAATTGTTAACCTTGGTTATTTCATAACCTCATTAAAATAGCTTGAGAGCATGCGCACTGAGTATGTAACATATATTTCAAAAACTCATTAAGAATTCATGAGGAAAATACAAAGGAAATTTTAAAAGTAAGCGTGATTAAAACACGCTTACTTTCTCCTCGAATTTTTGCAGCTAAGAAAGCATTGACTTTCAAATTTTCTTCACAAATTAGCTTATCAAGAGGTTCATTTTTGAAGACATTTGAAAAAATGTGCAGAACGTGCTCCATCAGATTTGACACACTTGACTATCGCCTCGTGTCTTAAATCCGATAGAGCATTCCAGCTTGGATTTTTGAATATTACATAAATACATATCGTATTCGATGAAGGCGTTAATGGCTTATCAGTAGTTTTACGCTCTTAATCCCGGAAAGTTATGGAGTAAAGTTTACCTCCAACAAGTAAAAAAATTCTCAAAATGTTAAAAAATGTAGTTCAAGATTAATTTGCATTATAGTACTTGAATATTAAGTCATTGCCGATCCATAATCTATTTAGCAACTTGAGTGCTATGTTTAGGAATATGTAACTTACTAGATGTATTGATATAATATTTTGTTTGCCAAAACTCCACGTTTTGCAAGGGAACCTACAATTAACGAATCGTGCCGCATTCATTCTCATTTTCGGGCTGGCAAACTTTAAGTCAAGCGGTTAGGCGTCGACCCAATAGTCACAGTACGAAACCTGGAACGAACACTTAGAACTAACAAACCTGTCTAGTAGCCCAGTTACATTTTCAACATTCCATAGCACCCAGAATCACTCTGAGAACTTTTAAGCCTTAAATCCGTCATAGAATTTAGAAAGCAAACTCATGATGAAAGGATAATCTACTCACGGCCTATTATCAAGGGCAAGTATCAAGAAAAATTAGTTTGATGCAAAACATCAAACACGAGGATTAAATCCTTATATGAAACGCCCAGAAGAGCGTTGAAAACTGAGTTGAAGCCAATTGCCAATATTTAAAGAGAACATTGAAGCAATACTTTAGGTAAACGTTGGCTTGATTTATGCAAGTGTTTTATCGTGACCCCAAAACACGTCTTGGTTATGCTTTTTCATTATGTTTTTCACATGAATTATCGACGAGTTTAAGAACGTTGGTATCAGATTTACTCTTGAAGTCCTTTTCTTCTCACTGGATTAAGAGCCAACATGCTAAAACCAAATCCAAATCGAGTTGATATGATGATGTTGACGACGATTGCGATAACGATTACAACAAGGACGACGATAACAATAGCAGGACCACTGAGGAGAGAGGAAGTTGATTATGATATGATACGATAATGATGATGACAATAATGATGATTATGTGATAAATTTAAGAAGAATTGAACTAATTGCAAAAGTCGGCACGCTCTTATGTTTTTTTCACGTATGTGAGACATAATGTCTATTTTCTATTCTAAAACCCGCCTTATTCGAAAATTAGCATCAAAGTTTCCAAAGTATTGGATTTCATTTTATTATTTATGTTAGTTGCATTCAAAAATTCAAATACAAAGGGAAAAGATAACTGTGTCGTGTCTTTAAATGTGTTAAAACACCCTTACTGCTATTTCAGAATCATCCTCAGAGATATACATGAACAGAAATTTTTTCATGATAATCTGACACTACCGAAGTCAACTGAAAAATGTTGACTAGATCGGGATTTGAACTCGGACCTTCGGAATACCGGTCCGCCGCTCTACCTGTTGAGCTATCGAGTCCACAGGGATTGCAGGGGACACGCTTACTTTTCTCCTCAAATTTTTTGCGGCTTAGAAAACATTAATTTTCAAAATTTTGTCGCGAATTAACGTACTAAGGGATTCGTTTTTGACGTCATTTAAAAAACTCGCAGTACGTGCCTTATCGGATCTAAAACACTCAGCTATTGCCTCGTGTTTTAAACCGATAAAGCACTCCTTTTTGGTTTTTAAATACTACTTATACTGCACATTAATAACTCATGGAAAACCCCGGAAGAAATGGCTGTCTGGTTGGTAGTTGTAAATCAGATACAGGATCACCCTGATTTACATAAACTTTCTAGTCGATTCAGTCGCCTAAAAAGGCCTTTGTCTCCAGTCAGTGAGCATGTCATTCAGATGCGTTTATCTCATCAGTAATATAAAGTACTCTCGTCCGACCTGTAATAGAATTCCGTCCGGCTTGACTTATAAATCCATACAACAGACGAACAATAGGATAAAGGATCCTACGTTTGTCCACCATTTTATCCGTAACAAATCAATTAATCAAGTGACCAACACCTATTTTAAATTTCTTAGGGATAACATTGTCAAAAAATAACCAACCACGAGAGCAAAAGGAACCCCCGTCTCCGCCTATCCCCCCCCCCCAAGAAGCCAGTGAACAGAGTCTCTGGGGAGTCCCATCCACACCGGTATACCCGTACGTAAGCTCCTGGATGGTGGATTTGTCACTTTTTTCTCTATAATCACAAAATAGTCCAGCTGTTCTTCATTCGGAAGATATCACTCAGAATAACATATTAAGTAGATTGACCTGAAAGACGTCAGAAATAATTGGCCGGCAAAGGGTTAAGGGCTTTGTTCAAATCGGATTGATCTCCTTCACACTTAACTAACAACTTCTTTGTCTTAAAAGCTGCTTAGCTCGTGACGTTTTCAACAAAATAAAGCCTCAATTGCTATTTGCTTGAAAAAGCCCAATTGATTGCCACATATAGTAAAATGTTATTTAATGAATTTTATCTCATAGTCCGGTAACACTAGTCCTTACTCAGCGCGTTTATCATTGACAAGTTTGAAAATTGGTGCGTCCATTGGCCTTGAATATTTTCCACGTGAACGTTAGTTTACTATGGCTGGAGGCAATTGACCCCCTTGTTTAAAAATAAGTGTCCATATATATATATATATGTATATATATATATATATGCAGCAAATTGCAAAAATTATGGCACAAAACATATCAACATACGAACATATCAAGACCATTATATCTTCGTTTTATTCTTCCTTCAACGGTCATTGAAGATATGCTATGTGTTTTCTGTTACATTCGTTGGCCAGTCTAATGTATTAAGCTTGATTAAAGTATTCATAGTGACAGATTTATCTATATATGGTTTTTTTACGATGTGTTTATGTTTGCCAAAATTTATGCAATTTGATATATATATATATATGTGTGTGTGTGTGTGTGTGTGTGTGTGTGTGTGTAATATTTAAAAACCGAACAGGAGTGCTTTATCGGGATTGAAAACACGAGGCGATAACCGAGTGTTTTATATCCGATAAAGCACGTACTGCGAGTTTTTTAAATGTTTTCTAAAATGAACCTCGTAATACGCTAATTCACGAAGAAAGTTTGGAAATTTATTTTTCGTAAGCGGAAAAAATTGAACTTGTTCTTCACATATAAAGGCACATGTATCTTTATCACATATATAGATCCGACATGGTTATGATTTTCTTTTGTATTTTCTTCATGAATTTTTAATGAATTTTATAAATATATATATATATATATATCAAAGTAGGAAACAATAAGTAGGAAGCATACTCGATATTTCGGTGGCAAAACAATTGCCCATTTCAACATGTCGATTCACATTATTTGTTTCCTGCTCCCAGTATCACGCCGGTAAACAATATTCAGGCAAACAATCAGGTCTGACGATGATCTTCAGACTGGAGGTTCACTATCTGTTCCTAAAACCTTTTGTTTTGAACGGATTGCACTTATCCAAAGCTGAAAATAAACTGTTTCCGCATAACTACCCAATTAAGGATAATGTCTTTGAAGTGCATCGTTGTGGGTCGATGTAGGCTATAGCATATCCGTTGCTTGAAGCAACAACACTTACCGTCATAACCAACCCTAGGAAGATATCTTTTACCTCGGTCTCCCAAAACTATAACGAAAATCGCATCGAGCAAAAAGAACAAGCTGTCTTAGCAAATGGTAGAAAATGCAGTTCCATACGCAAGCCAAATGATAAAGTTCAGTATATGCATGCTGAGATATTAAAACACCTAAAATGCTAACTAACGGGATAACTCAACAGAAAACTAATGTGTTATGATCAGGGGAGCTAGTGATTGAAGTAAGGGGTCATTAGAAAAGTTTAGAAGCAAACTGTCTCAGAAAACTTTTGAATTCTAGAATTTGCGAAGCCTATTTTACTCACTTTTTAAACTTTCTCGGATAAACAGCCCATGTTATTGTCAAACGGCGCGTTGTTCCGGATGTGATATTCCTCATTTATCTGTAACGAAAATATTGCATAGCCAATGCCCAGATATTTCATGCTTAAACTGTATACTTAATGGTCTGTTTTGTTTTTACTAGTTCAGGAATGCATCTAGAGGAGGGGTTTGTGGGGATCACGACCCCAGCCTTCTCGTGGGAAGTCTTATTTGTGCCCTATTAGTGACAGATTTTTGCCCTCACATCCCGAAGCCACGTAGGCCTACTTTACTCGAAATGGTTGAAACCGCCCCGTAGGTGCCTTGATTCTGCCATCCGACCCATACCCTTCGAAATTCCTGGTTGCGTTCCTGCTAGTTACACCTCCAAGTCTAACGCAAATTCCTTACCGAGCTACCATTAATTTTCAATAAAACAGCGGCTTTCTTGAGGTTATACACTATCGTGTATAACCTCAAGAACGCCGCTGTTTTATCGAAGCTATCTACACTGGACCTCCGCGCCTTGGAATTCCTCATTAATTTTCAATGCCTGTCATCTTTAATCTTCCAATATAAGCTGTGAGTTTTAGATTTAGTCGTGTACTACAAGTGGTTTGTCCAGCTGCGTTGGCACGCCTTAGTAAAAGACTAACATATGATTTCAAAAGAGTATTTACCATGATAAGTGAAAATACTGGACAACAGTTCTTAAAAAGCTCATCGAAAGTTGCGAAACATGTAAACATAATGAAGAAACAGACTTAAACACGTAAAGCTATGCAATACCATTGGATTCCATGTTGACAGACAGTCCACTTTACAATTTCGTTGGAAGACGTCGCATTTAACTGCCGAAATACAGAAATGTATCGCACTACCTCATCGTTTCATTTTTTGAAAAATATCTATATGTTTAGTGTATTATCTCTTTAGTTTTTAATAGTTTTTTCAACAGCCATTCGGTCCAATATTACTATCACCATAGCCAATGATAGTAAGGTGGTCAGTTTAAAGCATGTATAAAAGAATTTGAAGTTGACGATCTTGATGACGAGGACTTATTGCTGTGACGTAGATGAAGCTCCGCTTGAAAACTAACCGTTTTCCTCTGAAAGAAAAATGAGTCACAAGTGTATTTCTATTGTGTTCAAGGAAGTAGTATGTACAATTTATTTGTTCAGAAGCCGAGAAAACTACTGATACTTTTGCCTCCGGGTCGCCCATCAGTGACTCAGCCATTCGAGCTAAGGGCAACTAGTCCCGTCAATTTAGTGAAAAAGTCCAGACGGGAATCGAACCCGCAACCTTCTGATCACGGGCAAGAAGCTCTAAAAACTTGACTACAAAAATCCATTAAAACAAATTGTAAGGAAGGGTTTCAGAATTTAAGTATTTTAGAATTGTCACGATAATTTTGCCTCTGAAAATTGCATTCTGGGAATCTAAACCTCGTAAAAATAAAATTTATTATTAACCAGGGGATGTTTTTAACTTATTAATTATGTACGTGAAGAAATCATCTCAATTCTGATTGGTTGGAAGCCGTGCAATTTCAAGTTAACACAGTGCAGAAAAAAGGTAACACTAATTTGCGCTGTATTGCTATTTTCTTTTTCGGCGCTGTATGACTTTTTATCCATAATATTAACTGAAACCAGCATTGTTTCTCTTTCAATTTGAAAAAACATGTCCTCGTGAGTTTTCAACGATTTCAAAGATTCAACAAGTTCAAAAAGTCGTCCTTCTGACTCTTGCTATTTCGATAGTTTTTGAAAAACTCTCTCGTGGGTACTTTTCATAAATTTCAATCGAAACCATGCTATTAACTATTCTATCCATCGGAGTAGGAAGCTAGTTGAATTTGGGGGGGGAAACAAAATTTAAGTTCGGGGGGCCTTTTTCGGTACATAATTACATCTGCTTCATTGATGACCACACTGGAAAAATACCTGTAGTTTTACACATATGGCAAAGTGTATTTCGTATTTGGGAGAAAGGTGAATTACTAATTTATTAATTTAATTTCGGTTAATTACTAGTTTATTCATAAACAACTAAATATAGTTATAAAGTGTTGCAATTTTTTCAACGTTTAATTCAATCGATACTTAAAGTGACCAATACATTTATCCAAGTTTTAACGGCATCTGCGTCAACTCTGAAGTGTTATAAAGTACTAATCACTGTTAATACTATGCGCAGTACATTAGATTTTTAATTTTTTTCTTTTTTAACTTTGAAGTGCAAGTGCGTGCGGTGGAAAAAAAATTCAAGGGGAACGAACGATATTGCGGCCCCCTAAACAAAATATTTGAGGGGTGCGGCCACCGTGTCCTCCTCCGCTCTCTACCCCAATAAATCAATACAACGCAAGAAATCCGTGAGCTGTGCATAATGATGCATTGTCCCTGCGTCTATTTGGCCATTCCGTTGTCTTAACATTGTCTTATTTGTTCATTTCTTCCTTCCCTTCCTTCCTTCTTTCCTTCCTTCCTTCATTCATTCATTCATTCATTCATTCATATTTTTCCGTAGGCCGTTCGTCGCTTAATGGTGAGGCAGTGCAAGTGTCATGGAGTATCTGGTTCATGTTCGATGCAAAGTTGCTGGAAGCAAATGTCACCGTTCCAAGCAATTGGACGTTTTCTGCGCTCGAGATACTTATCAGCAATCAAAGTGACAGTTGATCAAGCTGGTGACAAAAAAGCTCTGACAAAAATCAACAAAAACAAAAAACCGTCTGGAGAAGCTCTTGTTTATTTAGAAGAATCTCCTGATTATTGCTTGCCCAATCCGTCGACTGGCTCACTGGGGACGGCCGGACGTGAATGCAATCGAACATCGAGAGGCTTGGGAAGCTGCGCCATTCTGTGTTGTGGACGAGGTTTCGACACAATTGAAAAAGATGATCACAGCAAATGCGAATGCAAATTCCACTGGTGTTGCTCGGTAAAGTGCAAGAAATGTCGCTACAAAATAGACAAACATTTTTGCAAGGCGCACAATACCGCCCAAGAACATTATTCAAGTATCTCGAGTACTCGCCTCCGTTCGTTGAAAAGGCGTTCCCTAAAGAACCGCGTAGGTAAAACGAGACGCCTCTGAACATTTGTCTGGGATGGGTTCATCGATCATCAAGAAGATTGCTATGAAGGAAGTTATGTTTCAGTAAATGATATTGTAACAGTGTGTCAAAGTGACACTGATAATGACAGTTAAGGCTGATACACACGTTACGATTGTAACATACAATTGTTCCTCCTGATGTATCCGATTCAGTAACAAGACTGCTCAGGAAGTCGAGAAGCATTGTAGAGTGAATAGTAAACTGTAATTGTGCACTTAAGGCATGATTGCATAAACAAGGGTGACTAACTCTCAGCGACAATACTATCGTGTGAACAGGTCGTTGCTGTTTTCTCAGGCCGCTTCTCAAAGCTAGTTTTTCCGAGCTTTGTTTATATGTTCTATGTGCACATATAACTGGAACAACGAAACTATGCATGCGCAGGTTTATTTATTTGTAAATATATGCAACATTCCGAACCCAAGACGAGTACCGATATCGAAACAAACATGTAACAATATCTTGGATTATTTACTGTAGAATAAATTATTAGAACATCATACCATATTTCTACTTGTCTTAGTTTTGAACAAGGCAGCAACTCTTCAGTTGAAACGAGTTGCTTTTTGTTCCCCAAACGCTGGAACGAAAGCCAGTGACCAGTGCCATTGAACTATTAAAAACCTCTTAAAAGATCTAAAAGATCTAAACGTTTAAGTAATTCCAGCTACCGCCACTATTGCAGTGACCTAACGACCCAACAGCAACTTTCCTTCTCAAGTGGATACTGTGTTGAACAATCACACAACCCACTATATATGCTATTTGGGATAAAAGAAGCATGAATCAATTCGTTATACCTAGTTATGGATCCGCTGTCGTCAGAAAATACTTTTGGTTGTCTCTCATGCAAAAATTGCTTTCTGCCTTAACCCTTTTCTATCAGAGACGTCTCCCCTAGACAAGTAAAATCGTTTCGCGTTAGCCAGAGTAAAATAAGAAACTCAGGGACGGACCGGAAAGGGTTAAACTCTAGTATCCTAATGTAATAAGCACCTCGTTGTGCTCTAAATGAAAATATTCTTAACCAAAATCAATGGTTTCCTCTTGCGACTTTCTCTTATTGCTCCTTGGTTAGGCAATGAGTGCAAATACCTCGCCCTACAAATGCAGTCTGTTGGCGACGGCTGGTGTCAAAGGAACGACCTTTCGTCTCTAATCCCCAAAGAAAGATAACCACAGGTAACTGATCCCTAATTTGATTGGTCCAAAATTACAAACTATGAACATCCCTAACTCTTAACCTAAGCCTAATTCTCATCCTAACCTAGATCCATAACTCGAACCCCAACTGACCAGTGGTCACTGAGCGACTGGCTTTCAATGTTATCCCGGAGTCACTTAGAGTGTCACCCATCAATGGGGCACCCTCATAATCTTCAGCAAATTTAACATTGCGCCGAAATAAAAAAAGATGCAAAAAATTTGAATCCTTTCACTCATTACGGGAGAGGGTTGAAGTGATTAAAATTTTAAGATTTTTCTCAAAAATTTAAAAAGAACTAGGCCGGAAAATTTAAGTTATGTGTGCAAGAAGTATCCATAGGCAGTCGACGGTGTAATTAAGGTGGTGTTTACATGGAAGCTAGCCAGCCCTCCTAGTGGCGCTAACCCTTTTTGTCGAGATCTCGCCCTACTGTGAAATCCCTTGTAATAATTGTTTTAGTTTGCATGTGAGGAGTACCAGCCCTCCTTAGCGAGATCTTGTGATTGACTATCCGACATCTTGCCTAATGGAGGACTAGAAATTTTCCATGTTTACGTACGCAGAACGGCTGGCCCTCCTATAACCCATGCGTGATAGATTCAGCCCTGCTAGAAGGGCTAGGAAGTTCCCATGTAAAAGCGAGGAGAAATCGAACCCTCTTACTTGGGCTAACCTTACCAAGAGGGCTGGCTCGCCTCCACATAAACACCCCCTGACAAACATCTTGTAATTCCAAAGAGATATGTGTTCGAGCAAGACACAAAGATTTTGGCCTTTAAAAAGTCGTCGTTGTAGACTTTGTGGTCACACAAAATACAGCTACGATCTTGAAATATAGTGTAAAGGTTAGGTGGGACCATCGTAAACGAATCTATTCAGTAGAGAGCTTTTGCTCCGCTGTTCTCCATAGGTTAAGTGAGAGAATTCGACTGGGAGGAAGACTATCCGATACAGACAATGAAATTTCAAAACTCAATTCTAATCCCCTCAATTAAATGCAGAAAAAGTTTAGCGTCTGAATCAATTAAGAACGCACAGTATACCGTACATGCACTTCACACTAGACTAAAGGGATTTTCGTCTAGGTAATTACATTTTTAATTTTTCAACAGCTATTTCGAAGTGAGTAAAAGCTTACAACTGTTAACCACCAGATGTTTGTTTAACTGGCATAATAATGGCTTGGCTGACAAAAATTCGCATGGTAATTGTGGCTTCTGTTTCAAATTGACTTAATTCAAAAAGTTTTAAAGATGTTTGATCGTTTTAAGCGTTCACAGGGAGTTAGTTTCGAAGCGACTCGTCAAAATTTACCTCTAGGTCAGGCATGAATTGCGACAGGACCATTCTAAATTAAACAAGCATTTCATACGCAGAACATTTAAAGAATGGAACACCGTACACCAGTTATTAAAAACATATATGTGAAAACCCTTGTCATTAAAATGTATATATAAAGACCCTTGTCTAATTTGTTAAGTTCAATTAGGTTAAGATCGTTTTCAAAGTGTGTATTATCTGAATCCAAACGTGGAATTCTGATTCATGCGCCACACACAACAGTTAGTAATTCTAAATATGGCTTATTGTCTAAATTGGGTCTAATTAGTACAATTAGACATTACGGAAAGTGTGTCAAATGTTGGCTGGGGACTCACACCAGTTAGTACACGTATTTTACAATCATTGAACTTTTTCTACCAAAAGCTTCTTGAATACAATCTCAGTTTCACATGCAATCACAATGTGTAGTCTCGACGAACTTTTTGAAAACCAGACATTCACGATGAAATGCATGATATCTTTTAAAAACCACATCATCGAAAGGTTAACAACATTTTAAACCGATTGTTTTTGTTATTATGTACTTGAAAATGACCGACCTAAAGTTTGAGTTTTTTAAGAAATGTATTTTTTTTCCAACAAATTTCATCATCTCTTAATATCAAAAGTCTTTTTCAGAGCAGACTTATACTGTAGTCTTTTAACCCCAATATACTTCCTATAATAGAACGAACTGAACAACTCGATCTCAGTGCCAGCAAACGTATCCGATTCTCTCCATAACAGGTAATTTGTCTTCCTTTCTGTCATAGCCTGTCTCCGCAGCTGTTCAGAAATTAACTTTGTCAAGTGCTCATGAGTTTTGTAATGGGTTCCTTCTCGGTTTTGCAATCAAGTTTGTAAGCTATTTCAAAATCACTAGATATTTTATGCAATTACTATCCACTGAAGATAGGGCTTTGAACTGTCCTCTGTTTGTTTCTATTCACGCTCAACTGGCTCTTAATCTCATGTGGCTCTTTCTTTGCTAAATCCCATTTTTTTTCACTTCTACCCTTAGCCAGCCTTTTATCTCCTCCAATCATACTTATTGTCATATATGTATAATCCCATGGGATTAGACTGACGTTTGTCCGGTGGCTTAACAGACGTGGGAAGGCAAAAGCTGCCCTTCCTCACAAGTTGTCATAGAGATATTCGTTCACCAAAAGACTGTTTCTTAATTGATTGGATTTTTTCTCGTGTTGGCTAATTCTCAAACGTCGAATAAAGAAGCACGTTCGAGTGATCATAGCCACAGGGAATATCCCTATGGGGTTTATCCATGGGGACGGTCATTTCGTTAATACATTCGCTTGCATACCCTCACTTCCGTGCAAGTTGTTAACCTATTTTCGTATTCCACAATCCGATCCGGATTATGTTTCATATCCCTTGAGTTCCATCACCACAATTCACTTTCTACCACGAACGAAAATTCACGGCTCTTACACAAACTCCATACATTTGACCTAACTATGACAACACTCGAAATTAGAGAGTGCTTTTGAAATAGTTAGAAAGTGGTTTTGATATTGGTTTTTCAACTGCTTACTTAGTTTGCTTCAGATTATGCATTTTGAAATCGTAGGATTGGTCGGTTTGGCAATCTGGAACTTTTTACCCAAAAAATCTGTGAGGTTTCCGCTAAATCTAGTATCGTTTTGTCTTCTAATTCTGCTTGCTGAGGCTCAGTATTTTTCGCAAACGTTCTTCAGCTCAATCATGATCAAGTGCCTTCACCATCACTGGCAACTTTGTGTTATATTGGATTATGGGACGTATATCCAGATACTTGTTGATATGCGTTTATTTCCTGGCATATACGTTAGTGCACTTTAACCACTCGACAAGGATTTCCCAAACATCAAAATACTATTTGTTTTAGCTGATTTTGTATGCAACTATTGCAGAGTAGAGATGATACATTGATGGTTGCTCGATGTGTTGTTCTAAAAATCCACCAGATTTTTAAACATGTACACGTATTTGAATCATCATAGAGCCATTACCAACGCAACCAATGTGGTTTTGATTGAAATGTGAGAACCTTTGTTTCGAGAAACTCATCGCACTCTATTCAATCACAGCTGTTCAAGTAAAGGTGTAATATATTTATAGCAGGTAATCTTATCTGGGGAAAAAAATCACTCTGTTTTTCAAAAATACAATCCGAGAAGTTTAACCATGTGATTGTTTTTAAGATCTGTCTGAATGCTTAATCAGGCCATGATCTTTCAGCTTATCTGCTCAACTTAACATGAAGTCAACTTTCAAACTATTACGAGATTATAATGAGTTATCAAAAGTTCTACCTGAAGATTATCCAGCTGTGCAAACAATTTGTAACTGACCTTTCAAACAACTCACTTGATCACTTCATTCGATTGAGTATTGTTACTGATAACCATTCTTTACGATTTATCTTCACGAAGGGCTTTTACACGAAACTCAGGTGTTTTGTTTTCCTAATTTAGCAGTTTTTGTTCATTACACTGCCGAAATTGTCATTACTTCCATAGTGCACAACTTGAATATTATCTTTGGCTGGTTTATTAAAGGATATATCAGAGACTTGACGTAATATATCATACACGAAAAGGAGTGTTTCATCCGATATCCAAACGCCAAGAAGTGAGTTGAAAAATGAGGCGATAGCCGAATTTTTTAACCAACTTCGAGGTGTTTGGATATCTGATGAAACACAAATTTTGAGCGTATGATATTACATCTCAAATGAAGCCGTATTTAAAGAGAAAATGGGTTTAAATTTGACGAAATTCTGTGCTAATTAAGATCAGATATCCAAACTACGTCTCGGTACTGATTTCCTTAGTGTTTTGCTCATGAATTATTAATGATTTGAGATAACTATTTCAAGAGGAATCAAAATTACATCGCACCTCTCTTCTGCATGAATCAAGAAATGCTTTCCCGGAACATGGATTTTATGTTGTCTGAGATACATTATGCAATGCGCTGCTTTTTGAATTTGTCCACAATGAAGTTTTTTATCACCTCATATCCGCATGGTGTTCCTAGTAAATATGGTTCATATCGAGGCGGCAAAAAGATAACAAATTCGATTGTACATACATTTTGAACATTTCATTTTTCCCACCAATTTAAAGAAAAACAATCAGAACTAAATGGAAAATATCCTAGTACACATATTTTGCTTTAAAATAAAGGGATTTTTTTTCTTCGTCATTTGGAGGACTTATATTTCTCTGGTACGTCAGCAATGTGATATCATTTTGCCGGATCTTCTTTCTCTCTTGGACTGTTCCCCAATTTAAATGCCTCACGAAAGCCCTCTTTGTTGCTCCAAAACCTTATCATCGAAAGCCTTTTCATGACTAAGGTATATGTGCAAGGTCGTGGCCAGGATGTTAAAAAAGGGCGACGGTCAATGAGGGTTACACTATCCAAGCTGTGCGGTCCATTACTATCACTTTTATGTTAATAACGAGAAATACGCTTCTATTTATTGGCATTCGAAGCCTTTTCACCTTCATCCACGATTTCTGCAGCTTTCCATCGATACGTCTTGATTTGTGGATTGTCTTCTCGGCAAGGTGTCCAGTCATTGTTGCATACCAAACATTGCTTAGTCAATTTCTCTGTCAATGGTTGCCGTTAATAGAATTTAGGCAAGATGGAGCTAAGATATGGTCACATGGGGAGACAGAAAGAAAAATTGCTTTACAATGTTACTTAGTGGATGGCTAATCCACAGTTCACTTACCGAAATCCCTGACAATTTCCAGAGTAAATACATGCGTACATAATTTTTCATACTGTAGCAATTCCTGAAACTCTATATAGTGTTTTTGAAATATTTTGGAAGTGGATATGATATTATATATTTTTTTCAAAGTGTTCAACTAATTTGTTTCAAAACATCTTTTAGATATTTCTAAAACTGGCGGGGCTTGTCTGTTTGGCGATAGTTTTTTTTTCAGAAGTGTTCTAGGACATCAACTTAATCTGTACTGCCTTCGTTCACTTATTCCGTTTTCTGCACGTTAGAAGCTCTTCACGGGCTTTCATTGATCACGACCTCTTTGGATTATAGTGGACTGTGGGAACTAAAATCCGGATTCTAGCTTAGTATGCGTTGTTGTTACGCATTTACGTTCATCACTCCAATTCAACCCTTTGTTAAGATTTCACAAGGGAAAAATGTACGTTATGTTTCATCAGTTGTGTACAAGGGGTTAACTACATTTAAATGGTCGTCAAGCCAGGGAAGATAGAAACATCTACGCACAGTTTTGCCGTACATTTGAAAAGCTTTTCCAAGCCCATATCAAAGATGTCAGAGTTGTTTTGATAGGAATGTTGAGTGCCTCTTATAATTTCAAAAGAACTTACGACGCTTCCTCATATCAATGCTATCACATGTGAACCCGTTGTACGCCAACAGTTGGTAACCCTCTGTGGGTAACTGTTTTTTGAAGATAAATGATCGAAACTCAACAACGTGGTCGCTTTTAGGATCTGGCTCCTACATATGTCGCTCGAAGCCGTAAACTCATAGCTTATTCAAGAATATATCAACTTTCAGACTGTTAGGAGATATAATGAGCTTTCAGTGCTGGCTTCATAAGATTACATAACGTTCTTAATAAATTAGTTGAAAATTAACGAGTAAAGGTTATTGAGATCCATAAAACATTGTGAATAACAGTCCTTCACTATTCCCTATGGAACAGCCTTTGCTTGACACTTCAGAGGTTTGATTTAAACTTTTGGTTTGGTCATGCTTAAAGTTTTCCTTATTCCAAAAACATTCAGCCTGAGTAACACACTATTTTTACATCATCTTTCTCTTGACCATGGGGGACATTTCAGAGGAGTACACACTCTTCCAGAAGTGATTCATCTCCATTATAAATCGCAACATATATCATATTCCATGCCATGAGCACTTCTCAGCTTCAGTGAACTGTTTATGTAGTTCCTTGACTTGTCAATAGTTGCCTTTTAAGGTTTCGTGCCTTTTTGATGAACCCAGGGCGGTACACACACTTCATTCATTTTGTGTTGACAAAAAAAGGAAACATGAATTCGATCATACATGCATTGTACAAATGTTTTCTACGTCTACCCAATAAAAGAAGCACAATAATATTAAACACTAAGTAAAAAATGTGCTTCGTATTAGCGGGCCTTGAATATAAAAGTTTTGTTTGTCATTTGGATGATCTGTATCACTATTATTTTTAGTTGTGGGATCTCTCTCTGTCGCAAATTCTGTCATTCGTTGATTCAATTATTGTCTAACGTTAAATCCATCGCACAAAAATCTTTCTTACTCGTGATCCATTTGCTCTTGATCCAAAACCTTTTCATACCCTGCATGGGGATATGTCACGTGTACAGGGTGTTCACCAAGATGTTAAAAAGCAGCGACATATAAAAGTGAAATTTTTTGTTTTCAGATAATCTGCTGAACTCATACGTAAGTTTTATGTTATGTTACTTTTCAGTATCATTCAAAACTAATGCATCCATATTCGTCAGCTAGTTTTCCCGCTAAGTCTACTCGCAAAACGAAGATCTTGTGACATGAAAGGGCCTGGAGATCATGCACTCTAGGAGACCCGTATGAGATTAAAATTTCCAGCTTCGAAATTGAAAATGCTCCCCTACAAGTTGGTGCGTGAGGTTACGCCCATCTTAAAAGGGTTAACCGAATCAGAGAATATTCAAGCTAGGTGGTGATTACAACTCCAATTTTTATCAACAGAGAAAAAAGACGTTGCTATTTATTGATATTCGAAACTTATATGTGCCCTTTGACTATTATTTTCTGTTTACTGTGTTTGATGTGTCTCGTAAAAACGGTTTACTCGCAATAGTTCCGAGGCCAATGTTTCCGTTGGTGGGTCATTTCTTCGCCAGGCTGTCTGCTCATCAATTACGTATATTGCCATGTCCATTTCTCCGTCTACAATCAGTTGTGTTAAATTATTTATCCAACAGTTCAAAATGGCCACCAGTCAAGCAACTCGACATGATGAGAAAAGTTAGTTTGTGGGGTTAAGGGAAAGCCTAACATACATATACTTACCTAATCCCAGACAGTTCCGTGTTTTCTGCTAATAATAACAAAACCTCAAACCTAAGAGTATTTAACAACTCGCTGGAAAATAGTTTTGATATTGGTTTTTATTAAGAGTGACTGGTTGATTTACTTCAAGAGTTCTTCCGGACATTCCTAAAATTGCGCGATTGATAGGTTTGTTGACTACTTTTTTGAAATTTTATTCACAATTCCCATAATCTACAATGCTTTATCTCTCTGTCAAGGCTTAATTTGGTTTGCAAACAAAAAGTAAGTTGTACTGACAAGAAAGTGACTGAACCACGGATATTTTGTTTTATATTGGATTGCTGGAGCTAAAACCTATATAGGTACTTGATAAATCCATTCTCAAACCCTCGTACATTCACTCCTACACTTCAATTACTAAGTTGTTTGGATCTTATGATTTAAAAACACTGTCATTTTTGCATATTGTTCATGCGGGTTGCAGTCCGAATCAGCACCATGAACGTCTTTTTGATCGAAATAGTAAAAGAAAGCTTTGATTTTTGTCATATATGTCAAAATATATGTCAAATTTACTACTCTTAAAGGTAAATACAATACCTGATTATACATCAAAGGCTTGTAATCCGCGTATTTCAGTGTTTCTGAGTAAAAAAGTGTTTTTAAGCCAAATCTTTGTCAATGAAATGCTAAATATTTGCACATGGGCTACTTTCAGGGAGTTTTATTCGTTTTTTAAACAAAGAAGACCGAAGGAGACTCAAATTATAATATTCATCGCAATTTTTGAACAGTTTCAAAGTGAGTATTTTCAAAGATTATCTCCAAGAGGTCAAATACAAGATGTTTGTGCATGCGACGATCAGTTTCGTGGGTTGACATTAATTTTTACAGAGAAGACTAAGGGAGATTCAAATGTTCATTACTATTTTTCAAAGTGCCTGGTTTAAAAGACAAATTTTAAGAAGTCAAATGCTAAATGTTTGTATATATGTTAGTTTCAAAACTTTTGATTCATTTCTTTTACAGAGACGACTGAGAAAGGCCCAAGTATTTGTGACTGTTTTCGAAGTGGTTAGTTTCAAAGACGAATTTTGAGAGGTTAAATGCTAAATGTTTGTGTATACGTTAATTTCAGAAGTTTTATTCTGTTTTACGGAGATCAGACTGAGGGAAACTTTTCTATTCATTACTACTTATCAAAATGAGTGGTTTCAAATATTTGCAGGTTAAATGCTAAATCATTTGTCCATGCGTTAATTCTAGGAGGTTTTATTCGTTTTTTTACCGAGAAGACTTGCCGAAACCCAAATATTCATCACTACTTCCTAAGTGGGAGAATTTTAATACAAATCTCAAGAGGTCAAAATCTAAATCTACGTACGTATGTTAGTTTCAGAAGTTTTCACTCGTTTTTTCCGGAGAAGACGGAAAGAAACCCAAATATTCGCCACTATTTTTAAAAGAGGAATTTGAAAATTATGGTCGAGTCAATGTAGACGTTTTAGTACGTTATCAGTGAACCAATGTACGGATTAAATACCTTATGTTTTTACTGTTGTTCTTTTTCTAGTGACGGAAGATTTTTATAATTAAGGCCTAAAGGACTCGTGGGAATTTATATCCACAGAACTCGTTATTTGGCAAGAAACAAGAACTTAGATGTTAAAGGATGGAAGCTGAGTGCTGTATTTAAGTTTGAGTTCCTTGTTAGTTAACCAGTGGATGGAAATCCCGATCAATAACAAGCGAACAAATATTTCTTTAATCATTTCAATAATATGCATGAAAAAATTTCTTGACTCTGATTGGCTGAGAACAGAGCAATTTCAAAGTAACAAAGTACAGGAAAAAGATAATAGTGCACCTTTTGCTGTTCATTACCAGAAATTATACTATCATTAATGCCAACTTCGAAGTTATTAACGCAAAAATACTTTCATTTTATTCAATCGACATTCATTAGCGTAGATACGCAACCATTTGCATCAAAGGGCATTCTATAGCGCCAACAAACGACCATTAACACCATTCTACTATACATTAGGGATAATAAAACTTCAACAACGCAAAAGAAATATCTTGCCTAATTGACTATTTCAAGTTTGCACGTTTTCTGATGTTGAAACTTCCGTCTAACTTAAAAGCACTTTTGCAATGACATTATTTCAAAGAGAACCTGCTATGATGACAGGCCGTGCTTTAATTTCTGCCTTGTTTTAAAAATGTTCAAGTACGAGAATACACCTTTTGCTGTTCATTACCAGAAAATATACCATTATTAACGCCAACCCCAACTTCATTAGCGTAAAAATACATTCATTTTATTCAATCGACTTTCGCTACCGCTGATACGCAACCATTTGCATCGAAGGGCATTCCACTAGAATCGACAGACGACCATTACCACCAGTCTACTATACATTAGGGATCATAAAATTTCAATTAGGTAAGATATTTCTCTTGCGTAATTGAAATTTGATTATCCCTAATGTATAGTAGAATGGTGTTAATGGTCGTCTGTTGGCGCTATGGAATGCTTTTTTATGCAAATGGTTGCGTATGTGTGCTAGTGAATGTCGATTGAATAAAATGAATGTGTTTTTGCGTTAATGAGTTTGAAGTTGGCGCTAATGATAGTATATTTTCTGGTAATGAACAACAAAAGGTGTAAAGCTTTGCTTCGCATTGGCATGACATAACCTTGTCTCACGTGGCAAGCGACAACTAATTAAAACTGATAAAATGCGTCCATGTTAATTTAAAACACTAGGGAGTCTCCCATTCTTTTTTAAGCTAAAAGACTCAGGAACCTTGACATACGTATATTTGGCAATGTTATTAAATCTTCCATTTGTAATTTTTCAACTTTATCCACTAACTGCTTATTCTGCCGTCAACTTCATTAACCATGGCCTATTTTAATTGGGGATTATTTAATCCCAAGTGTGCATCATCAAAGATGGTAAATGTGTACAATTAAAATCGTTGCAATGGAGTGTTTAACTTACCCTCAATTAATTTAAACCACTAAAGATAAACTGAAATTAATAGCTGCCACCCTTGGAAAAGTTTATTGAAGTATTTTATGTCAATGGATGCTAATCGCTGACTCTTAAAAGAGGAAACAAAATAAGCTAGTTTTACGCTACCAGTTGGTGATATTTAACACTCTTTTTCCTATTTGTTCCATAAATCCATTTCTTGGACAGTCTTGGCTAGCAATAGGTACATAAATACGTGTATTATTAAATATTTCTTAAAACAGGTCATGTAATTAACTCTGGTAATATAATGAACCATTACTTGTTTGACTTGAACGTTTTGGCATTGTTTGGTCAACAATTTGAAGATTACCTTTCTAACAAAACACTTTAGCTTGTTTCGCGTTGTTATGATAACCGTTCTTTGCAGTTGACACTGGCGATAGGCTTTTACTTGAACTCCGAAACTGAACAACTTAATGACGCTTCTTTACCAGTGGCGTAGCCAGAGAATCTGTGATGCTCAGGCCTGGGAAGCATTCTAATTAGGGGGATCCGGGGGCATGCTCTCCGGAAAATGTTTGAATTCTTGGGTCTCTGAAAGGCTATTTCTAACATTATGAGGGCGCTATTCCTGTTTTTTAGGCTGCGGCAAAGAGCTGGATTCGAAGGCTTCAATCGTACAGATCCTCCAAATTACTTTTAAAACCGCGAGATATCTCATTGATGAGAACAAATTGCGCGAATTTTTAGCGTGGGAGAAAAAGTTGCGCAAAGAAATTCCATTCGTGGACCAAATTTAAAGGGCTGATATCAAATTATTCAAAATTTATCATGTATTTTTCAGTTGAATATGCCAAATACGTTTTGAGAAACGCCCATGTTCGTAGCTGACGCCCGGGCCTGGCTACGCCACTGTTCTTTACAGTTTTCTTCGGTTTCGAGCGCAGAACTTCCTTTCCAAGAAGATTTAATTTTTTCATATCAATAAAAAAGAGAATTTTCTGGGTAACGTGACTTGCTACACTACAACTATGACCTGATCCACATGATACGATTCTCTCATGCGATTTTTCCCTCAAGGAACAATCGAGATCGCTACGTTCGCGAATATTCCTTTTTCTGTGGTAAATAGTAAGAAGAAATTGGACTACTACAAGTTAACTGCGAACGCCAGGTTGAACAATCGTACGCAATAATCGTATTGGGTAGTTGGGGCCTTGGCCGATACATATTTTGAAAAATCAAAGTGATCAAGCTCCAGACTATAACATAAAAGTGTCACCCTGTGAACGTTTTCTCAGGTTACGAGGCCTGGTCCTCTTATAGTCGAGTATATACAGCCGTAGCAGGAAATCTTGCGTAATCAAGAGAAGATGGAGAAGAAAGTCCGATATACCTACCTGTGGTACGGTGATTACAAATCAAGTTCATTTTTGTTATTTGTCCTCATTACCCATGATTCATTCCTGGTGCCGAACTCTTCTATGCCTGTGTCACAGAGATGAGTGACTCAAATGAGTGACTCCCATATTCAGCTGCAGAGGCGTAGGAATCAGCTAATCATTGGGGGGCACAACCCACCTCTAGAAGCGGTTCAGGAGCATGCACTCTCGAGGAAATTGTTTATTTTCTGAGGCTTTGAAACGTTATCTCCTGCATTTTAAGAGCAGGTCAACAAAAAATATAAAGATCATAAAAATATAATAAAAATTATATTATAAAAATTATTTGATAAAAAAGAGCGACTGTAGTAAATATTGGAGGGCACAGTCCCATCACTTCTATTATTAGTGGGGGGGACGTTCCCCTACGGTCCCTCTGCTTCCTCCCCTTACATTCAGCAGCCTACTGGTTAATCAAACTTACCAACCTGCATGGGCGTCAATCAATACCTGGAAACGGGGGCGACCTAATCAATAATTAGTTTGCGGTCAAGCCCTACAGCGGCTCCTGAGCGCGAAGCTCAATCCCTCTTAGGGGCTCCTGGTGGATGCCTCTCGGAAAATTCTTAAAAGCTGAGGTCTCTGAAATGCTATTTCGTACATTTTGAGACACTGTTAAAGCAAATTGTACACCTTAATTTTCTTTAGAAACGAAGTTATATCTGTAGCCATTTCATGACAGCTTGGGCTCTTTTATAGTTCATGAACGAAAAGTTTAGAAATTTTACCTTTGCTCAACAACTAAACAACTCGAAGGTGCTGAATTGTAAATCCGTTACTTGGACACGCAAGTGCACGATGAAGTGCAAGGTGAATGTTTGATGGGGCTACCTTATGGGCTAAAGAAACTTTAGGATATTTTTCTTATCTAGTGCCAAATTTTATTCTACCTACCATCGACTTGTCACTCAAATAACCACATACTGTATGTGACATTTGGTGTCGACAACTACAACATCAACAGCAATATACTTTAATAAATCTGTATGAAACAATATTGAATAAACAAAAGAAAAGCTCAAGTTTAAAAGTGAGAAATTAATTAGAAAACATGCTAATCCATTCATTTAATTCCCACAATTCTTGTCTTTCGGACCTTTTCTCGTCCATGCTAAAATGGATATGAGTGAATAAAAGTAACAGACTATTTAAAACTTTCTAAAAACACTAGTCCGTGTCTTTGCCGATCTACTTAGAAATTCCTGGGCAATATCTTGCGGGTAAAGTTCTGAAAGTCGTTCTCTGTGCACGTGACAGATCATGACGTGGTTTAGGCGTTGTTGCGTTGTTGCATAATGGCTACCCAAAATGTGGGGGAACAATTGATATACTGTCCCCCTCTCTCTAAAATGTGAGGGGAACATATCCCCCTGTCCCCCACCAATCGACGCCCATGCAACCTGTGACCTTGTAGGGTTAGAGTCAGGACAATTGGAAGCAGCGAGAACGAGATAGAAGAGGCATTCCAAATGGCAAGAGATAACCCTGGCAAACATCATAGAAATTATAAATAAAACAAAAGGAGGAGTTGGTCCCTAAAATCAGTCAAAAGCGAACTATCTCAGTGCCACCATGTTGGACGATTTGAAAGAAAACATTGCGCAAGAGACTGGCACTAAGATGTTCCCTCCAGATCTGACTCTAAGGGAACAGGTAATATTTATAGGTAACGGTAATTTTCAATTCGTTGACAAATTTTGGAGCCAAGGCATCCTCTAGTTCATTTTTTCAATTTCTGTGCTGATTAAGATTTACTTATGTCCATCTTTGATAGGCCAAAATAAATCTATAGAGCTTCCAAACGGTTTCTTTCTGACACTGCAGGCAGGGGTGATGCCAGAGGGGTGGCAAGGGGACTACAGCCCCTGTCGGGGAACCTTAGCTACCTCTCGGGGAAAAGCTGACAGTTCGTCAGGGAATTTTTACTGAGGATAACACATTTATATATTGTACAATCTACGAGTGCTTGTTATTGGTTTAGCGAAAAAAGATGTTAGAATCTTCTCTTCAGGTCAAATCTGAAAGTAAACTGTTTCTAGTCAGTTTTTGTGATTATTCTTGAGAAAAATTACATGAGGGTTTTGACTTTTAAATAAAAGAATCGTCAAGGGGGCACGGTCCTTCTAGTTTAGCCCCTCAGTCGGGGAAGTTAGCCCCTGCGTCGGGGAATTCCTAGCGCCACTCTTGATTCCAGACTAAGGGACAAAGTTTAAGTTTTGAGATAGGATTTATCACGTATGATAAGTCTTGATCTTTTATTAGGACATGGGATAGGCGACAAAATGGAGAGGCAAAAATTTTCCCGGTAGGGCAATTGCTCT
Source organism: Heliopora coerulea (assembly GCA_030142905.1). Taxonomy (NCBI): domain Eukaryota; kingdom Metazoa; phylum Cnidaria; class Anthozoa; order Scleralcyonacea; family Helioporidae; genus Heliopora; species Heliopora coerulea. The sequence goes on from JASJOG010000023.1 coordinate 811,504, forward strand.
CCCTCCTCATAGCACCCCCACTGATTTTCCGGTTAACGTTGAGCTGATTTTGTTTTCCGTGAAGTTCATGGTGAGGTGTTTAAAAATTCAAAGTCATAGAAAGACTATTCACTAACTGTTCTGGTGTTAGATGCGACCAATTCTTTGGAAGAAATCTGAAAAGTTAAGCACGTTAAGCACCTGAAAGTTAAGCACGAAGAAAATAAAACGAAATAGCGAAATTGGTTCTTGAATTTTATTAAGAAAACTTACAAGGTGGCTTCCAGACAAGTTCTTTTGTGGATAGTTAAGAAAAAAACCACAGCCAGAAACTTAAAATGAGAGAAAATCATCGATACGAAAAGTGGCCTAGCGTAAACAAACTTTCACAAACGAACCTTCTGTCCAGGTATCATATTGTAATAGCTTTGTAATAGATCTCTTTTTCGGAGGTCAGTGGTATCCGTCATGAGAGAAAGGACCTCTAATGACGCCATCGTTTTTCGGACACTCGCTGTAGTTGATTTCTTAGGTGGACCCGCAGTCCAGGTATATTATAGAGGTCAGTGGTTAGTTATCATGGGCCTACTCAAACTTCATGTTACCTCAATATTTTATCTCTCTAGTCAGGTCACAACAATGGACCAGTGAACTCGATTTCCATATCTGGAATACTAACTGGCCACTTTACTGGCCACTGACCTCTATAACCCTTTCGTTCACCGCGCGAAGCGCGAAGCTAGGGTACTGATTTATTTATTTATTTATTTATTTATTATTTATTTATTTAATCTTATTTATACAAGGTAACTAATCAACCAATAATAAAATATATTTACAGGGAAAAATGTTCAGTTGTTTTTCATTAGGCCGTGTTGCACACGTAAGAAGTTAAAAAGAGAAAATAAGAAATAAGGATATTTACATCAGAGCTTTTAAATGGTAATACTGAAAATAAAAACCAAACTATTTACAATTAAAAATACTAAAATTCAAAGCTATTTACAATTAAAAATACTAAATTTCAAAGCTCATAAATTTTGTCCTCTAATGATTGGGCATTCCATATCACAGTGGCTCTATACTTAAAGCTTTTTTTCATTGCGTTAGTATTTGGTTTAGGTAACAAAAGCATGTTATCATTACTTCTCAGGTCATAACAATCCCGACTTGCTATTGAAAATAGGTGACTTAGATTATCTAAGTTTGATCTGCCCAAAATGATCTTTTGCACAAAGGACAACATTTGTTCGTCCCTTCGCGACTGTAAATCTTTCCACCCGGGTTTTAGTCGTGTGCTTGTTGCTGACATATCATATCTGTCACCACTTATTATTCGACCAGCTTTATTTTGAAGCTTTTGTAAGCGGTCTTTTAAACTATTTGAGCAATTATCCCGAACCAAAGAACAGTAATCAAAATGTGGTAACACTAACGTTTTATACAACCGTTCTAGGCTTTCATTACTGATGACATTTTTAACTCGTCTCATCATTCCTATTGCTCTCGAAATCTTTTTACATGTGGCTTCAATATGATTTTTCCAGGTGATATTTTCGTCGATCAAAACACCCAGTGTTTTTGTTCCTTTTACACGTGAGATTTTTTGAGAACCAATTGAAATTTCGGGATCCGTTGATATATGAGTTAGCCTATACCTAGAGCCAATTAACACGTACTCCGTTTTATTGACATTCAAAGACAATCTATTTGCAAGCAACCACTGATGTAAGTTATCCAACTCATTATTTAATTTACGTTGGATATCTTCCACAGACGGACCAGATGTCGTTACATTGGTATCATCTGCAAACAGAGCAAGGATAGAATTGCTTAAACAGTTTGGTAAGTCATTTACATAAAGCATAAATAATAATGGACCCAGATTAGATCCCTGTGGCACACCGGTCTTTATATATTTTTTCGAAGAAGTTATCGTACCAACTTTACATACTTGTGTACGGTCACTCAGGTATGAAATGAACCAACGCAGACTATTTCCTTTAATACCATATAACTCTAATTTCTTTATTAAGATCTCGTGGTCTACAGTATCAAAGGCCTTCTTTAAGTCGAGGAAAATTACCCCATTTATTAGACCTTGGTCCATGTTGACCAGCCAAGTGTTGGTTGTGTTTAATAAAGATGTGTTAGTCGAGTTACCTTTTCTAAAACCCGACTGGAAAGGAGTTAAAAGTTCGTTGTTTTCTAAATAGGAGTATACTTGTTTATAAACCAATTTTTCGAATAATTTAGAAACAACGGATAGTATCGAAATTGGCCTATAATTACCGCATTCATCTTTTTCTCATGACTTATAAATCGGTTAAACACGTGCATTTTTCCAATCATTTGGAAAAATACCGTAGTTTAACGATAAGCTAAAAATTGTAATTAAGAAAGGTACAGTAACATTAGCTGAATCCTTCAACAACTTTACTGCAATATTATCTGGCCCGGCTGCTTTTTTAGATTTTATGCCATTAATAGTATATAAAACAGTTTCGCAGGTTATATAACTGAAATTAAACTCACATTCAGCAGGTGTTATATAGTTTAAATATTGAGCGTTGGTCTTATCCAATTTTTTTGAGAGGCTAGGACCAATCTCAGTAAAATACTCGTTTAAGGATTGAGCAATGTCCTTTTCGTTTGTCACAATGTTAGTTGTATTATTTTGTTTAATTGAGGAAGTTGTTGTAGTTTTAGAACTTCGGCCTTTGCACCCAATAATTAAATTAATGTTTTTCCACATTTCTCTCGAATTTCCTTTATTTAAGTCAATGCTTTCAAGACAAAATTTCTTTTTCGCATTTTTAATCAGGCAATTTACTCGATTGCGTTGCTTTTTATATATTTCCATCGCAGCACAGAGACCCTCAAACAATTTTCTATTTGTTAAATAGAGAGAGAGAGACAGACAGAGACATAGAGAGAGACAGAGATAGATGTACTATGCGAAAATTTTTCTCCTTAGTCACCTCGCGTGTAACGGGACTCCACTCACGGCGAGATTAGTACCCTCGCACCGCGCTTCGCGCGGAGGGTGAGGAGATGACACATGAGCAGTATCTGTCGCAGCAAAATTTACGTTTCCGTTGGCGTTCCTGTCGCCCACGCGTGAAGTCTCTGATTTCTTAGGAGCATCTGCAGTCCAGGTATATTATGGAGGTCAGTGCATATTATAGGGGTCAGTGGTCAGTTATCGTAGAACCTAATAAACGTCATGTTACCTTAATATTTTATCCCTCAAGTCAGGTCACAAGACTTGTGTGAAAGTATGGCTACTCGGAGCGAAGTACTTTTCGTTTTTATGACTTTGTGGTATTCCTGCAGTTGTAGTATCTTTCCCGTTCCACTTCTGATATGGTCTTCTAAAAGGTAAGTTGGATTATCTAGATGAGCGGCGAACCGAAGTTCGCTACGGCATGTAACTGAAGATATGATCCATTAATATGTCTTCAGTAAAGGTCACTTCTGCTTAAGTATGCAAGTGAGCTTTGTCGCGTTTGTTTGATATTTTTCCACGGAAAATTTTCTTTTTCCTTTCTATTTTTCTCGTTTTTCTGTGCACATGTAATAGTATTCAATTATACACTAGCTTTGTGAATCAATAAGCTCATAATATCTTAATGATTTGATCAAATTGAAATTGTGCTTATGAGGAAGTTCATCTGAAAGAAGGGGGATTTACTTGTACTTTAAAATTTTCTGTACCGGCTCCAGTATTGCAATTGATAGCAACGGCATTCTTTCAGTGAAATGGTTAAAATATTGTGAAAGTTCTTAGTGCTTCTCAATTGAAGAGCTAAACATTCTGGTGGTTCATCTTGTCTTTAGGGCACAAAATTGTACTTTAAACAGTCACCATCACACCAGAATTTTACATGTTGGTAATCGAAACTTGAACATATCCCCACAGCATGGAAAAAAACATCTTCAGCTATTTAGGATTAGTGAAATTTATCTAATATTGGAAGGTCATTCAGCAGTAGAGATAAGCTTCATGATATGCTATTTCAAGAAATGAGAACAAGCTTGATAAAGTGATTTGTCATTAGGTGCCATCTTTGACACAAAGGTTACTGTACCCATTATATTTGAAAATGTTGGGGGTGTTTTTGTTGTAAGAACTGACTTCTACAAACTTCAGGAAACTTTTGCAGAAAAGTATATGTTTCTGAGGAAGAAGTGGTGTTTTTTTCTGCTTGGTAAACCATCTGTAATCAATTCCACAGCAAGGTAATAGTGATTGTGCAACTGATCCATTGGGTGTAGCATGTGGGAGTCAGATGGTATGCTTCCATGCAAAATGTTGTCGAAACCATCTTGGCAGGGAAATTTGCTCCTTCCCTTCCCTTTGAAATGAAGCTTTCCTTATCTTTTTCTTTTAGCATGGTATGATAACTCTCACCATTAGTGATAAACCTAATCTTAACCAAAAAATTTAAAAAAAAAAAACAAAAAAGAAAAAACAAAACCAAAAAAAATTAAAGGTAAACAAAAAAACACAAAAGGTAAATTGGAAAAGGTGACATTTAAATGTGTTTTTATATGGAGAGCCATAACAACAGAAAAAAAACACACAGCATTTAAGACAACTTTACTAACGTTTCATTGCAGATGTGCAACATCTTCAGAGTCACTATTTACAAGTGTGACAAAAACCTATATATCTATTTACATGTGGTGATAAGTTACATGAGAACAAACCAATAGAATTAAAGTGACAAGATGTAGGGTGACAACATACTACATCTTGTCACTTTAATCCTATTGGTTTGTTCTCATGTTACTTATCATCATGTGTAAATAGATACATAGGTTTTTGTTACACTCGTAAAAAGTCACTCTGAAGATGTTGCATGTCCACAGTGAAACGTTAGTAAAGTTATTTTAAATACTGTGTTTTTTTTTCTGTTGTTATGGCTCTCCATGTAAAAATCCTGAGCTGGTCTCTCATTTTTATATTAAATGTGTTTATCAGGTTTTGTCAGTTTTTAATATCTTTGTCCATGTTTTGAGTTTTTTTAGTTCTATCAAGGCTTGTCAGTTTTTGGTCTTTGATGTGAAATAAAAATTTTAATGTGCAAAACTTATTACCAAAAAATTAGAAGTTGACCACTGTGTTTGCACAGTTGGCTCCAGTTGAAAAATTCAATTGAAAGAAAAGGAAGTACATGGACAATATATGAACAAAAAATGCCTCTGGCTTACAACTTATTCATGTACAGTAGCTGACATGTTATAGCTTATAACTTTCTGTAGAGTAGCATGTCATGGTAATTCGTAAAAATATTCTAACATGCATTTGTATTTGAAGGTGCTCTCTAACAGTAAATATCTTTGCATTTGATAGCCTTGATGTTGATGATCAAATTCTGGCTGGCCACACTCTTAATTATGAAGATGTTCAAGAAAAATATCTAAATAAATTAATTAGTCAGCCCAATACATTTTGTGTATTTGTACAAGATAAGGTATGTGTGATAAAGAAATGTAAAAGTACTTTGTTATATGATTTGGACATCAGAACAACCAAGAAATTGACACTACTGAAAATTGCCATTTTGCATCATACAATAAGTGCTGTATACCAGTTTTACTGGTTTAGAAAAGGTAAAGTTTTCAGTATTGTATTTTATCCAATTAGACTAAAGAATTTTTTTGGCTCCTGCATGTTATCTTTTTACTCCTGGAGTTGTAATTGGATTAAACTGAACATGTGTTCTGAATTGAAAAATCTCATATAGCTGAGTAAACTGCATTCACTGGAAAAGCCATTTGATAAATATCTTATTTGATGATTTGGTGGGTAATACAAGCAGACATTTTACTCATTTCTAATACTCTTATCTCCACTCTAAGGCTTCAAAAAAATGCTTTTGAAACTGAAAATCTCCACCTCTACCTGCCAAATCATCAAGTAAAATACAATTCGGAATTTTGTCTCGCGTAGGCAGTGTTGAACAACATGTACAAAACCAGAAAGGTCAGGGGACTGCTGAAACCAATGAGAGGAAACTCTGACCTCATGCATGAAGGCCCTGTATTGGAGAGAAGTGTCATTATTTCCCTTCTCAAGTTTAGGCAGTTCCCTCATCCTTTAGACTTTTTTGTATATCACACTACATGTTTATAATCTGCAGTTACATGTACAGTACACTATAAAAACCTGAATAATAATACACACACACGGGCCTTTTCGTTTGACGCGTGTGATTGCAAGCGCACGCGTTGGCACACGCGCAAACCAAACTACGCGTGCTACTTGTCGCACGCGTGAAGGGTCATCTTCATGTCTCCTTGCCTATGAGGTGAAACCGACAATTGCATTTACGTTGTTGGAGACAGAAGACTACAAGAACTCCGCAGGCACCATCGACGATTTTTTTTACAATCTATCCAGCTCGTTTTAGGCGCAATAGACAGAAGATCAAGGGATTTTTTCCCTATCGTCCGATTTTTTGCAGGGAAAGGAAGCGTTAAAAGCTGCCAAACACGGGAAATTAGTTTGCATCAGTTTTGAAAAGATACGTCGTCTGAATAACCGCAACTGGTTGAAAACAAGTGATGCCGAAAAAAAAAAGCGTATAAAAGCCAATTTGTCCACTCTTTTAAACCACCGAATCGAAGATTTTGAGGATAGAGTATAATACGATGATGATTTTTTCGTCCTAAAGAATAAAAGGACTATGGAAACGACGCTATAACCAGTTTTGCCAATCATTTCCAAGCAATATTAGCAGCCCCATGATACGACTCGACCAAAGTCCTCAACGTTAAAGTTTTACCCAGGAACGCGGAAGCTAAAGACCTTTGACAAAACATTATTGATCTTAGAAGACCCGAGTACTCAAATGTGCGCGCCCTCGCAGTGATTTTAAGTGGGATAAGCGGATCAAACTCGAGCTTTGAGCATGCTTTTAACATCTTGACTAACATACTATCAAACGGGTACTTTTCAGTGAACCGTACGAAAATGGAGTTAATTTTAATAATTCGTGCAAATGACAAAAACTTGAATGATGTAGAGATAAGTGAAATTATCGAGAGAACACTCGACATTTGACTCGAAGAAACAAAGAAGAAAAACTAAACATTCAGAGAATGAACCTCTGAGTAAAGTTGTAGTGTTCGAATCAGAAGTGGGAAGCGATCAATGCGAAGAGAATAGCGCAATTAGCACGGATAATTCTGAAGATTCTGATGTTTATCACGATTCTAATCACGATCCTTTTGATGCAGAAAGCGAAGAAGATGATTAAAATAAAGATAAACCGGTTGAATAAATAGGATTGTTTGTAAATTTTTCTTTTGCTGTAGTTTTGAATGTATTTTGATTGACAGTTAAAGAGCAGACAGAAACCTTAGTAACACTATGATGACCGAGATAAAACGATTGTTTTCGAAAACGAAAACTTTTCGTGGTATTTCCAGGTCATAACGGATCAATTTAAACACCCGTGCGATTTGCACATGCAAGTTGATTTACGCGTGTGAATCACCGCACGCACGCCGTTTTGCTCACGAGAAGGCCTACATACTGTGCTATCAGTAAAATAAAGGAAGCGGGTGCTATGAATTGTGCTTGCCAGATAAGATTTTCATGACAGGCTAGTGTAGTCTGTTTTATCTAAAAGTAGCAGTCTTGTCTCTGATAACCAGCTAATGGTAATCGTATATTCTTTTGGTTAAAATAAACTTGGTTTACATTTACAATAATTTTTAACCTCTGACGACTACCCTGTAGGAATTTCAGCTCCATCTAACCACGTAAGAACACTAAGTGCTTATTAGCCAGATATCTGTCATTTCTACTCTATGCATGCTGTATTATAGAAGCGGGGATATATAAAGCCAATGCAGCAACAGCATGCCTACAGCACATATCTTGCACCAAACAAAGGCAACCATTTCCCGTTTGTTTTGTATGTATGTTTCTATTGGGTGACCAAATGTATGACACAGATCCCATGTTTTGAATGTTGTTAAGCCTGGTTTCCGTACTGTATAATCGTTACAATCGCTACCATGACTATGATCATTCACGTTACTTCAAAAACAACCTCAGCAATTACAATGATCGCACAGAAACCATACTTACACTGATATTTCAACAATAATAGTGATCATAGTCACTGAGGTAGAACAGTTTCTATGTTGGTGATTGTGGCAATTGATGGAGATGCTCAGTGATCGCTGAGGTTATTCTTTTAATCAATTGCAACCATTGCAGGAATCAAAGCAACTATAGTGATTATAAGGAAACCAGCATTTAGTTCGATACATTTGTCTCTGTTGGATAATGCAGCCATTTTGTAGATATCAAAAATGTTGAAGAATAATTTATTCACTGGTGGCAATCAAGAATATGCATGTGTTTGATCACATGGTCTTGTTTACATACATATAAGTGAACATCTAGTAATGAGACAAAGGCCAACAATTCAAGCTCAAGTTGCTGTTTTGATCTTGAAGAGAGTTGTTTTCATACAGGTATTTTCAACAAAGATGCAATAAAGTTGTCTATTTTCACATTTATTTCATTACATGTACATTGTCTTACAATTGTATTGCTCCAGTTCGACCTACCTGTAATCTGGCAAGCATGATTTACAGTATGACAAATTACGTATCCATCAGCATAATCAATTGCACTGGCAGATCAGCGGTGAGAACCTGTGGGTGAGTGCAAGCATAATTGTGTTCACCTCATTGATTGCACTGTATAATGATGCACTACGGTAATGTATGATCAATTCAGTTAAATTCAGCAATAAGTTCTTTATTTCATTCATTAAAAAGAAGTCATCGGTGATGTAAAAAGTGTGACACAAATTTCAAACCAGTTGTGCACTAAAATGCACAATGATTTAATACATGTACAAATTAAATATTTAAATTTTATTTCATAAATTTTGTGATACAGCATTTTCTACCACTGAGAAAAATCATTTTATAACACGTGAAAGATATGATCTTTTTGCTTGTGAAGGTGCGATATTTTTACATGTGAAGATATTGGTTCAACGATCCAGTGAAAAGATGCGTCAGATATCTATTAGGTCGATGAGATCCAATGTTTTATAATTTGTACCTCGGTGGTGGTTTGTTGATTTCAGTTTGTTTGCCGGACATTCCTTTTCTGCGAACAAAACGAGCTTTTTTTGATGGCAAAACCAGACAAAAACTTTCCATATCGCTGATCATCATGTTAGACTGTGCGTTAGTATTTTTGAAATAAACAAAATTATTTTTGTGTGTTTATATTTGTGTATTGCACTTTTAAGGGGTGCTGGTGGCACGGTGGTAATGCACGTGTCTCTCACTACAGTGACTAGTATTCGATTCCGGCCCCGTGCAGTTATCTGATTGAAGTTACCTTTGTCACATGTGAGAAGAGTGTTGGCCAGTTTGACTCTAGGAGGAAACGGTATTCCCGTTTCCTCCTGTACTAACAGTGGACCCATGAGGGGTGGCCCTTGCTGGATCCTCTAAGGAGAACAGCTCAGGTAGCTGATAAGGTTATCCAGTATAAATAAAGGTGCTCTACCTTTACCTCTAAGAATACTGCTATTAGCTCAAACGCATCTCTGTGGAGTACAGCCCCCGTCGCGTAGCACAGTCAATATTTGACTAAATTGCCTAGAAAGGAACCCTAGCAAGGTCTGAATACATCAGTTGCGGATCCATGTCATTACTTATACTTCGGGGAAACTGTGAATTGTATTGTCTTTCGGCCAAAACTGCATGTTCCAGGCACCAGTGGATATCCCGTAAACGTGTTCTGTCCGACAGTTTTGTGGTGGTCTTCGGACTTTGGCGGTGGGCGCTCATTTAACTTTATATCATTTTCAATGAAAGGCTTTCTTTTTTGGAGAATAACAAGGCAAAGGATAAGTACTTGCTTCATTATCCCAAAACAAAGTATAAAAAGTTAACATAAAAAAGTCGGCAAAATAAAGTTCGTAGACTGTTGAAAACATTTTCTATTCCAGCTTCTCAACATCGACATTAAAGCGAAATTAGCGAAGAGATGAAAAGACAACCCTTATATTACAACTGCGGGCGGGCTGCAGTACTTCTAGCTGACAAACTACCAAAAAATTTAGAGGGATGGGCGCTCATTCGAAAGTTGGTGCATATTTCAAAACTCCCATTGAGGGACAGTGCGCATATTCGAAAGTTTACAGCACCTTACGACATTTTAAGTCCTTGGTGCCACCGCAGCTACGCGATGACAAGTTCTAAAATCCTCATGATAAGCTTAACTGTTCTTGTAACTCCTGATTTAAGCTGGCGACCTACCTTTTTGTTTCATACATCCAACTAAACCGAACAGTCTGTAACTGTTAAAAAGTATCCTAGGAACCCCGCAGGGTAAACTTCTTTGAATTCGAAAATGTTGTTCAAAGATTTCTACACTTAAGTTCTTCTTTAAAAGAGAAAAATAAAATCTTGTAATTGAAATATATGGTAAAAAGTTGAAAATTAGTTATTTAATAAAAAACGCACCACAAAATGCCTCAGCTACCTATTGCTTACGCTGAATTAAACCAGCAAAATCTACTATAAAATAGTTCAACTTTCCAACAAAACCGTTATTGTGGATACAGAACTTAATACTGTACTTGTAACCCAATTCACTTTAACTCTTTCCTGGCGGTATAAGACTTCTGTCATTTTACTTTGGCTAACGTTAGACGATTTTCCTCGTCAGCGGGAGGACTCCCGCCTGGAAAGAGTTAATCCCTGTACACACGACCACGTTTTCCTTGACAAGTTTAATTTGCTCGTGTGTACGAAAAAAATTGACAAGATTTCCTTGACATCTCCACTTCTTCAAAAGTTGGCATGACCAGTTTTTGAGCAAGACACCTTGTCAAGAAAAAATTTTCAAGGAAAACTTGGTCGTGTGCACGGAGCTTTATACCCAACAAAATTAATTCGTAAAAGTTAGAAATGTTAATTCTTGGTTATCGTTGGTATAAGTCTGACACGTGCTCCTAAAACAGAACTTTCTGGAAATCGGGTGACTGCTGTGGTAGTAAATCGATATTTTTTTTTTACTTAAGCATTTTATGTGTTTCATTTTAGTTGAGCGTTGATGACTTTGCTGCTCATCAGGACGGTCGTTTAAAGCACCTGAAGCAAGCCTTGGAATCTTCAGCAACATCAATTGTTTTGCCATCAGTTAAATTACATTCAGAGTTCGACCAAGATCAAAGATATAACAGGCTTGTTGAATATTTTGAAAATGACTCTCATGGAACGGTTCTTTCTCTTAATGCTGAAGGTAAATTATACCCAAACTAAACTTGTAAATCCTTGGCGGATTTCAAATTCTTGATCATGTTGATGACTATTATAGTATTTCACGTGATGTCGACCTCAATATGTTATTTAGAACAAGGCAAAAATTATTTCAATATTCCTCAACAGAATTCCTGAAATTCGTTATTTTTTAGAACATGCTTGTTTCGTTCCAAGCAAGTACAATCATGCTTGTCACAGTTAAAAAGTTAGCACGACGTGTAGTACCTGTAGCTCCATGGAATATATTTTAGTCAATGCCAGTGATACTGACCGTTCGTATTCTCACTTTTTATACTTGATTGATCTCATTTGTCCCTCCACTAGTCATGCATGGTTTAAGACAACAAAGTCTTTGTCGATGGTTACCTGTATCAATAGGGGATCTAGAGGATTCTGTGAGGTCCGTGCGCGCCCAGTCCAGGCCAACAAACTTACACCTAGTGGTCATAGGAACTAATGATTAAGTGAACCATTTTATATTCCATAACTTTTGGAGGTTACCAAAGAAAGTTTGGTTCAGGAATTTGGGGTAAAAGTTCTCGTTGGCATGATGCTATACACTGTGATTAACTCTCGAACACCCTGAATTGTTCTTGCGGAAATAGCATTGTGTAATAGTAGCAACATTTTTTGAGGCTGGCACCTAGAAAGACAAAGCCCGCTTAAAGTGCTCCCAGACCTCGTTAGAAGGATTTGTCGGGTTCGTGATGATGAATTGCGTCTCCCCTTTAGGAATTCCTGCATCCTCCCCTGTTTCTATCCATTGCCTTTAGAAAACACATTATCTTCTATAAGCATTTACACTTACATTTAGATATTTTTAAGAGTATAGATACTCAAAATTTTCCTCCTTCAAAAGTTATCAACGTTATCTTCTATGGCCGTGTTTGTCTATGCAATGTCGTCCTCTCCTTGCTGTGGGGTGCTGGTAGCACAGTGTTAGTGCACATGCACCGCTGTGACTAGGGTTCGATTCCGGCTCCAAACAGTTATCTGTTTAAAGTTACCTTGGTCACATGCGAGAAGAGTGTTGTCCAGTTGACTCTACCAAACACTGCAGGTTTTCGCTCTTGTGTGTCTTCTGACTTTGTCAAGTTACAGTGTATTACGATGTCTTCAGGATATTTCTTTGATCTAAGGATGTTCACATAGATGGCCATATGTAAATGCTAGTAATGCGGGTAATTTTACTGTAAACCTGTGACAATCTTTAAGACGACCCATGGTAATTTTATTTCAACCGGTGGTAAAAAACTGTATATACAGCGTAGGGAAGACTTCTATGGTGTTATTTATTTAAACATTTACGCCTTTACTAAACCACCATTCATTTAATGAATAACTGAACACATAAATGAGAATTACATTTTTAGAAAATGAGATCTTTGAAGTCTTTTTAAGCCCTCGAAGACTTATATGCATTTGTTTATGTTTCGGCAGAAAAAATCTCACTCGTACGTGTTTATTGTTTTCATATTATACTCGAAATCATGCTGTTACCTATACTACTACACAGACATTAAAGTACGGCTGTAAGTTGACGTTACATAACATAGTGTCGCGGGGAATAAGGAACCAATAAGAACTCAAGTTATATGTCAGGGCACGAAAATTGAATATTAATTAATTTACGATCATAACATATAGTATTGATAAATTCAGCTATAATTAAGAAATTATTAAAATTACAGTACAATATTTAGTTTAATCAAACATGTGGAAATAGTACTGTAACTATCAACTAGTTGAAAAACTGTCGAAGGTCAGTCGTTCCTGAGAACTGAAACTACATATCCATGTTACATGTACTTCGCAGCATTAAACCCATTGTAGGCTGATGAAAAACACACTCATTTTTTTATTATAAACGTACTCGCCGTTCTAAGGATAAAGAATACATTGTTCCTAAATCTACTCCGTGAAGCAAAATAATTACGTTATGCGGATATGTAACAATATCGACTAAACTATGCTTCATAAAGAGTACTTTTTTTTTTTTTTGGTTTTTTTCTTTTTTTCTCCTTTGAACTCTTGACCGTGCAGCTATCCAAACGAACTATTTCAGACTCACAGAAATTGAACAAATTAGCTCACTTGACCCAGGACGGTATCTTACCACTGAATAACTTAACTGAATAAATTGTAATCTGTATAACTCAATCTGACAATACATTTGTGTAAATTCTTCAAAAAAATCTTCAAATATTTTCTAGTCCAGTTGTGTGTTATATTAAGAACTCTGTTCCCATTGATATTGGTATTTGGTTCCCAATATTTGTCCTATAGTTGTGCCAATATTAGTATTGGTATGTTTTCCTACCGATATTTTCATTGATTCAGCAACAAATATCCGTCTTTTTTGCCAACAGTACATCTCCTGGGACAAAAGAATCTATTTTAAGTCCTTACGTCGCCCCTGAATAGTTTTCATTGTTCACTACAAGTGAGAAAAGCGTATCGACTTTTCGCACCTCCGCTCATGCGAACCTTTATAGTTTGAACTTTTTGTTTGCTCTCAAGTATCATCTTTATTACGTTGTGTTCATACTTACCTTGTTGTTAAACGTGAACTTTTAAGAATATCGTTTAAAATAGATACTGTGCATTTTCTAACTTTTATGTTGTCTATTTACGATTTGTCGCCGAGAGGAACTCGAAGGAGTGTTTGCCCCATCACTTGTTACAATAAACGCTTATCACGGTGCGCATGTAGCCATGTAATAAACAAATTACTTCATGGTTGGTTCGCTTGTCCGATTTTTTTTTCACTTGTTGGTCATGAATCACAAACTCACACGCTCATGCCTCTCTCATTCGTTTGTGATGCATCACAACTCGTGAACAAAAATCGCACTGGTTCACCAACCATGAAGTAATCTGTAGATACTTTTTATAAAATTGTCAGAGTGCCGGTACAATATATAAGGGGAAGGGGCCTTAGGTTTGTTTATGAACAAATTTCGATATTTTTCTCCAACATTTGAATCTTAAGATGTTCCTAATTTCCCAAGCAAGATCAAGAAGCTGAAAGCAAATGGGCCAAACATAATAATCGTGCATCTTTCACCATCCGAAAAGTAAGTTTCTGAGAAACTGTAGATTGTTCAATTGCCAAAAAGGGAATTACTGTAAGTCTGTTAATTACTCATATCTTTCCTTTAGTAGGGAAGACGAACGCGGAAGAAATCTTGTGATCAGTGGTAAGGTGTAAACTTAATTTTATACAAATACAGGATAAAAGTTAAACCGAGTATAGTGTGTATTATCTATTTAGATAAACAGCAAACACAGTTTGTTTGAGTGAGTTTTTGATTTCATCGAAATCATCTTCAGACTACAATTTCGAGGTACACACTACATTCGGTTTTACTTTTATCCTGTTTTTACTGAAGAAATCAGTTAACAGTGGCTTCCTAGTTTTAAATAGCAAATAGTCTGCAGAACTTGTGTATATGGGTTCAAATCGTTCCCACCATATTTATTCAATTAGTCACGCAATTCGAATATTCACCCCAAGATTCTTTTTAATGAGCGCACTCTCCTAACTGAGCGCATCCTCTTAATATGACTAAAGAGTAGGCTTACTGAATATTTCACTCGGTAAGAAAGAAGAACGAAACGACAGAGCCTCCCTGGTAATCTTCAACATTATTCACTGAGCCCAAGGCGAATACTTGTTTTAATATTACTCAGGTGATTGTTTGAAAGAAAATTGTGATCTATAGATGTTTTAAAAATTCCTTGTTAACATTTACAAAGGTAGCTGCTATTTTGCGTAAACGCACGCGCTGTTATATTGATTCACCAGTGGGTAATTATCGAAAAATGTGACGTAATATTTGGCCAATCACCACACGGGATTTTCGATAACCAACTGTATAATAACACTAAAAGTGTATATTGCGGGTCCGGATACCAGAATATGAACATCCGAATAACCGATGCTACCGAAGGTCCCGAACAACCAAATGTGTTTTCCTGACCAATAAATAATTTTTTACAAGATTCTTCCGTCATGTCGAAGTTTCTGTTGTAGACTCTCCGTTCTATTGACCGATTTACCGAATGTTTGGGGAATTGTGTGCCCACATTCTCACGCGGCTGCGCCCCTTCGTACACTTCTCCTTCAAGCAAGTTTCGTAACTAAAAGCCAACGTTTTCAACAAATATACCACGTGTTTAAACGAACAAACGCTTCATCTCCAGAATACTGTATGTGATTTAAATTATAAATTGTTCTTGGTATTATGTCTTTACAGATGAAATAATTGGGAAAATATCGGATGAGCTTTCCCGGCATTATCCAGAATACGTTGGATTGCTGACAGCTAATTTGCCACGTCAGGTAAGTTTGTTACTTGCCTTTTATTTTGTGAACAAGTAGTCGAGATTTTTTTGTTTTAAATTTGGGCAAGATACCGTGGAAGTTTTGCTGTTTAATTTCTCTTCAAGTTGTGTCGGAGGCTCATAAAAATATTAACCTTTCAGTGGCTGCGGACTCCATGGCTTTATCGAACTATTTTACATCATTCGAAAAGTTATTTCCCAAGGGCTAAAAATGGCAAGAGTGCAGTTTGATGGACGCAGACAAACCGCTGACCTTACAGGGTTAGAGTTAGAATTAGGATCAGGGGTGGAGTTAAGTTTAGGGTTAAAGTTAGGTTTAGGTTTAGGGTTAGGGTTTAATTTCTGTGAGGTGAGCCTGCGATTGCCCAGTTAATTCAGGTACACACGCTAAATTGCACTTGACCATTAAAGATTATAGCTGTGGAAGATGATTTTAAAAGTTATGATATATTGTAACGATAATTTGACAAGAAAATTTATGACAAAGAGGGGCTAATCTAATATCAGAAGTGTTTTGATGTCAAATCAAACACTCATTTCGAGTCTGTGAAGCGGCATCTCAAAAGAATCCGTATTTAACCCTTTAACACTTCCGCGATTAACGACGAATAGTCTTCTGTTTTACTCTGGCTAACACCATACAATATTACTCGTCAAGGGAGACCTCTAGTTGCCAAAGCGTTCACGCCCCGTGTTTGATATGGCACCCTCTTGCTCCCCAAACTCCTTATATAATAATAATTGTTCACTGGAACTAGCGGTATACAACTAAACAAGGTACTTCCATGAAGACAAATGGGGGTTTTTTTGTGCCTTTTGTTTTTTATTGCTCAAAATTTATTAACAATTTTAAAAAAGCTCCTAGTCTTGACAGCTACAAAGTGGTCAATTGACGACGAGAAGTTTTGATATTGATTGAAACATTTTATTGAGCTTTTCAAAATATTTTTAAACCCAGAAGAAAGAAAAAAGAAAAAAAAAGGAAAAAGGAAAAAAAGTCGAATTTTTGTTTCAAAACATTTCGCCCCGTGAAATTTTGCGCCCGGGCAAGCGCCCCAGTGCCCCCTTCTTTCTTGGTACGGCACTGTCTAGAACAAAATGAAAAACGGAAGAACAAAGCAAAAACGAAAATTAACAACAAAAGAAACAAGAATCAGACATTAAAGGGTTAATGAGAAAATCAGGCTAAAAATTATCTCTGTTTTACGCAAAGTGAAGTCATATTTACAAAGTACAATTCCGTTACTGATTTCTTTTCTGATTTCCTCATGAATTATAAGATAGCATGATTTTTGATATGACTCGGTATGGTATGGCATTTTATACAATAACGTGACTTGTTCGCGACCTCTGATTGGTTAATACCCGTGTTTGGATAAGAGTATCCAAACGCGGAAAATTTCTTGCCAAAAGCATACTGAAGTTTGTTTTGCACTTTCAGTCTTATTATTTTATGAAAGAAACACGTAACGGCTTTTGTGTGTTTGAATGCTGTGATTCAAACACTTTGTACGTTGCTGGACTTTCAAATAGCTTAAAAAAACACACTTGTTTTTCCTCTTTGTCACTACGTTGAAGTGGCTTCGCTTTGTAGACCAGGGTTCGATCTTCATAAGATTGGCTCTGATTGGTACTTGATGATTTTCGGAAGAATTGCTTACGTCATCATTGTGTTTATTAAGTTAACTGCTTTTCATAGGTCGTTATTTTATAAAAGAAATACCAAATGGATTTCCGTGTTTGGGTACTGTGATCCAAACACTTGGGATGTTGCTCGACTTTCGAAAAGCTGAAAACACTCGGCTAGCTGCTCGTGTTTTATCACGCTTTTCTCAAGTCTCGCAACATGCCGCGTGTTTGGATCACAGTATCCAAACACGGGAATCTATTTGGTATTTCTTATATACAGTGGAATATGTATGTACCGTACAATAGGAACAGAAATATTGTAAATTTCTGGGATAATGCATACTCAAATTCCACTTACCTTCGTCACAATTTTCTAAACCAGCACCCACAGCCATGATATATATCTCTTGGAAATGAACTTTTTTACCCCTCAATGCCCAGTGTTCGATGTATCGGGGACCTAGGAACGAAAGAACAAACAAGAGAAAAATGCAAAAATGAGAGAGTGCAGAGAACAAAAGAAAAACTTCGTGCATCAAAGGGTTAAGTTACGCAAGTTAGGTCGAGAAAGGCATGCGGTCTTTAGCCATTGTGATCTTAATATTCATTGAGATGTCTCGACACTGAAGGAGTGATTCTAGATTGTTTGAAATGTAAGAGAAATCATAACCCGAAAATAAACGTCTTGTAAATAACTCAAGATATCAACTTTTATGAAAAGACAGGTATATACTTATTTATACTTCCATTGATACGTTTGTGTTATACATGAAGTTTGTATCTTGAGTTATTTACGAGATGTTTATTTTTGGACTGTGTATTCTCTTATAAATCTTCAAATTGCTTGTTTGATTGAGCATATTTTAGTAGATCTTTGACTGACACCCACTAATGCTTTGAAAGAAGTAAATCAAGGTTTTCAACGCGCGAAGAACCCTTGCGATTTGCATTTTAGCGTTTGTCCTTAACTACAGTCCAGACTATTTGATTTGAAAGCCACGTTCTGCATCCTTCGAACACAGCCCTTTACTATCTTTTCGATTATATAAGAGTGCATGCATGTTGTTCGCTTTTATATACCATGGGATCTTTTTACTTCCTGGACAGCTCTCAAACGGGGAAATGACATGGAAAGTAATACCACATTTTAGGTATTGATAGGGCAGGACGTCTAAGAAAGGCCTTTCAAGTTGAGTTTTATTGTTTCATTTAATGAAGATTTTTAGCGAATTCATTGATGCAGTGTAGCCAGGACTCACCATAATGATATAGTATTTATTGTTTCCATTGGCTAAAAAATATAGATAAAAAACCTTGCTTTCGAAACATACGTCCATCCTCAGGGTTAAAATAGCTCTACGATAATTTTTACCTTCGTAAAGACCTTTCATAGTCATTTAACCCTGAAAATGGATGTATAGCCTGAAAGCTTGTCCTTTTAACTATCTTTTTTGGCCAGTGGAAACAATAAATATTCTATAAATTTTCGCGATGCTGTGATGATGCGACGAAACGGTTATCTATTGTAGTGGTTTATAGCTTCGCTTGTGAATAATTTGGTTACGTTCTTATGTTGCACTGCTCAGTTAATGTCTTGTGTCAAATGGCACAAAATGCCAGTAATTAATAATAATAAAATACTGATGAGAAGACTTGGTATTCTTTATCAAAAACACGGAGTCATAACAAGTTTATATTTGGCTTTACAATATTGTCCATGTGATGAAATGCTGTGATCTAATTGGCAGAGAACCAAATGGAATGTTAATGAATTTTACAAGTACTATTCGAATATGAGGGGTGATGTTATATTGGTTATACAACCTTTGAAGGCGAGTGACTACATGTTGAATACAACACCGATAAGAATATTGTAAAATGCTTATGGTACGAATACTTGCAAACATTCACTTTCTTCAAAATGGTGAAGATCACAATAATTTCAGTCGAGAAAATAGCTCGAAAAGTTTACTTTAATCAGGAGTGTGTTATGTCAGATTTACAAGAACTCATTGAATTTTACATTCTTTTGTTTTTTCTTTATGAATTGTAAATGAGTATTATAAAAATTGATTCATATGCATACGTAGTGAGGTGTAGTGTGGTTTGGTTTGGTTCGACGTGATTTAATTTGATCAATATTCTTCCTTAGGAAATAATGACTGGAATGGAAGAACTTCGTGAAGTATCAACGTCCCATGTTCGACGACGTCGCGACGCAGAACCCGACGCAGAAAAAAATAAATGTAACCAGACGGGTGTGCTGGTCATCGGAAATGATACAATGCTCTACGTTAATAATATTTTTTTAGTTGGAAATCAGAATAACAGTGACTCGTTTAATAACAAAACCAGTAAGCCAACACTAAAAGCTACGGTGACAAATCAGACAAACTACACAACGTAAGTAATGTAGTTCTGAAATATTGCATGTGAGTTGCGTAAATTTAAAAATGAATTCGTTGCTTCTATCATGTCGATCTCAAAGCCTAGAATTCAGCACGCATAATGATGATATGCCGGCATCTTTACAAAGTATAAAACAAAACAAATTCTGATTAGGAGAGTCATCTCGAAAACTCAAGATTCGAGTTACAAATCAAGCGATGCAACTTTCGGCAGTGATATTCCGACATTATTTTAGTCATCGTCAGACTCTGATACATAATAAATCTCATTTTATGATATTACTTATAATGATATTTTAGATTATTTATATTAGAGCGTCCTACGCACGCTCTGATTGGACGAGCCTCATTTTCTCTCAGAGTACTGAGACACGGCTGACGTCACTTTCATTTTGTATTCGAGTACAGAGACATGGATGACGTCACGAAAACTCGAAAAAACCTTGGTTATTTTATATAACAAATAGAAAATAGCTTTCGTGTCTCTGTACTGTGATAGAAACGCGAATGACGCCATTTCAACCCGAAAAATACCTGAAAACTCTCGGCTACGCCTCGTGTTTTCGTTACGTATTTCTCCGATTGAAATGACGCCATTCGTATTTCTATCACAGCACAGAGACACTCGAACAATTTTCTATTTGTTAACTAAAGCTTGATTTGTGACTTTCTTCTAGCATACACTTAGGTTTCAAAGGTGGAACTATTTCAGTCACAGTCTTTCGGTAACGCTATAGCCGCCCTTAGTCAGTTGACTGCGGTCGAAGGTCATTTACCACAAATTACTGTATGAGTGCTTGCACAGACAACCAAACAAGTGGTTACTTTTTGGAGACGTGCACTTTCGAGAGTGTGGCTACATTTGGTTATTTTACATTAGAGGGAAAAGGTGGTTACTTTCGGCAGGTGTTTGCTGTCGCAAGCTGGTTCCTGGGCTCTATTGCCCTGGAAATGACTCTGTATTACGTTTGCATATGTGATGTTACAGCGTAGCGTAGTAGGAATGGCTTGAGTTATTTGCAGATTAACTGTTGATGAAGATCGCCATTCAGTATTTCTAAATCAGTTAGATGCCATACATCTGCCTTCCTTTCTAATGCAAATTTGAATGTCGGGCTAAGTCTGTATGTCTTTGCAATCGATTGAAATCGTTGGTGTGTGGACCATTATGGCAGATATCTTGAGCTCTCGGAATACCGAGAAGATGAACTGGAACAAGATCTGACATTGCGCCTTCTTAGTCGCTAGTGCAACTAAAAATTGAGTAATGGCGACCAGAATTTCACAGCTGATCCTCTAGCTGGCGAGTTACTATTGCATTGCCATTGCTATTATGAACATTAATTTTCATGTTCAGTGAAATTAACAGTCTAATTCAGCGTCGTTTGCTGACAGACGACGCACGTTTTTATCCTTACAATGTTTTTGAAATAGATGTCAAATTAATTCTTGTGTTTGTATACCTCCGCACCATCTGTGATCAGTGCGAGTTGAACGTTAGCAATTCGCCGCCATGTTTTTTCAGTGGTTTCCCTTATTATACGTATTGCGTGCGCACCGAGCCACGTGCTTTCTTTTTAATATGGATGTTTATTCGGGCATTGTTTTGCCCGCAAATCCGCTTTTACACGAATAACTGGGACCCAGAATACCGGAAATACTTTACAGGAAATCATGTATTAATTAAGGTCGAATAGAGTTGCATCTTTCTATGTTTTTTTTATCGGTAGGAGTAAAGTATATTTATTTTTGTTGGGGGTATATAACAAAATAGCCAGAGGATCCATTGTGTCGTGTTTTATTGCAATGAAAACCTAAATAAACAAGAAAATTTTAGCCGACATATTACCAGTTTAGTTCTCGTCTTGCATTTACTCATATCTTGAGTTCTCAAGATGATTCTATTCGGAGTATGCTTTCTACCCAATAGAAAATTTTTGGCGACCATATTTTGCCATCTGGCGACTGTAAATTTTTGTTTCTTTGCCAATTGGCGCCAATATAAGCAAGTTAAGGTCGGATCCTGTGGAATCTTTATTCAAATGCCAAGTGTAAGATTTGGTCACATTTTTATCACCTAAGTATCAAAATTGGCCTCTGTGAAGATTCCACCAAAATCCTAGGTGCACCACGAACATTATGACGATCTGTAACACTGATATGACACACCTCCTGGGGAAACAGTAAAGATATGCTCGTGGCCATAAAAGCTAATTGTAATTAGAGGAAAGAGGGAGCTTCTTACGTTGAGCCGTCGTGCATATTCATTGCTGTTCTGGTCACGCTTGTGTGAACAACTGAGAGATAAGAGAGAACGTAGTGTATTCAATTGAAGATATTTCAGATACTTCGTCCTGAACGTTGAATGGATGACTTATCCCAGTCCCTGACAAGATCTTATGCAGCTCAAAATGCTAACTAGAGCGTTCTTTGTGTTTCAGGTTTTCATTTTCTCTCAACAACGTTTTTATCAACGGAAGTAACATGACTATAAGGTTAGTACGACATATAATCTTTGTGTTGGAATAGCCACACTACAAGCAATGTGAAAATGAAATCTAGGCCGTCTTGATATCCAATCTTTTGATGGTGTGACACATAGCAAAGGATCGCACATGGAACAAACGATAAGCATCGTATTTGGACTTTTCTTGCGCCTAGTTTTCCTTTCTACCAATTTTTTGTATTCTTGTTAGTTAGATTTGTTCGCTTTCTATGCGAGAACGACGTATTGTTGCGCAGAAATAACACGTGGTTTATTAAGATGATACTCATAGCCATGGTTTGATGATACTCATAGCCAGATACTCATAGACATGAAACTCATAGCCATGAAACTCATAGCCATGAAACTCATAGCCATGAAACTCATAGCCATGAAACTCATAGCCATGAAACTCATAGCCATGAAACTCATAGCCATGAAACTCATAGCCATGAAGCTCATAGCCATGAAACTCAGCCATGAAACTCATAGCCATGAAACTCATAGCCATGATACTCATAGCCATGATACTCATAGCCATGATACTCATAGCCATGATACTCATAGCCAGATATTCATAACCACGATACTCATAGCCATGATACTCATAGCCCTAGATCTACTCATTGCCCGTGCTTAGTTTGGTGGTTGATTGGTTGTTGTAGCACTAGAATTCCCAACTGTTGGCTCGCCAGTAGTTACTATCTGGCTTTTCATGGTATTGTAAACTGTTCTGGTATAACTGTTTAGAACATAAAGACCTCGGAAATTATAGATTGTACATCCTTAAAAGAATTCCTCCAGGATTAGTGGAAGGATGTGAGAAAATGACACACCCCAAAGTTAACAAAACCTAGTTTCTGATTGGAAAGGATGCGTGCTTCAGTCACAATTACTCGATGAACATGTCAGATTGACCAAAATTCTATCTGTGCGTGTCTTAAAAGGATTAATAAATATGTACATTATCTACATATTTACCTGTATGTAGATTATTTTAGATATAGACATGTATACAGATATATACATGTATCAATATACATACAGATAAATATGTAACTACGTACTATTTACATTATAAGTATGTATATGTATTTGCGTACATTTACACAATTATACACGTTTCATCAAAATTAAGAGCAAACTATCCATTTCAGTCGATTTTCAATTTTATTGCGGAAGAACTGTGGGTATAAACATTCTTTTTGGCCAACAATCTCAGCGCTATTGCGTCCCAAGGCGTCAGTCGATGTCTATCAACAAGTAGATATCAATAAACATAGTCAACCATACTGCAATATTGGTGTTATACGTAGTGCAATGCAATGTAGAACACTAAACATTTACCTAAACTATCTGGGGAAGATTTTGAACTTTCAATGGGCTCTTTTCAGCGACAAACTAGCACCATTAATATAAAAAATTCGTTGAATTGGTATGGTAAAATACACAAGCGAAGCTCTCAAAACAGACATTTATTTGTAGCAAATTTTCTCGATCTTGTGTTTTAAAAAAAATAAAAATATATCGTAATACTTTCGTCCATTTAATTATACTCTTAGGTAGTTGAAAGAACACTAAATAAGCTGGTGAAACACACGGTTATGATGTTGTATTTTGCACGTCTCCTGCCTCTATAGGTTGCTTTCAATAGCGTCACCCAGTAAAATTATTTTACCGTCACAACTAATACATGCCAGAAGTAAAAACAGCTTACTTCACTGACTTTAGCGTATACAACGTTTTCAGCTACTGAGAAAAATCATATTTATGACACGTAAAAGATACGATATGTCTACATGGAAAAGATATTGGTTCAACGATCTAACGAAAAGCCACATTGGATATTTTATTAGATCAATCAGATCCAGTACTTAATAATCTGTATCTCTTAAAAATATAGATGAAGCGCGATCAGGTATAGACATAATTGAAACAGTGAAAACGACGTTCTTCGTCAGGAACAAAATCCTGACGAAGGTCACAGCCTGGTGACCGAAAGCTCGAAATAAAATACTTTGATCAGAAGAACGCCGTTTTCACTGTTTCAAAAATTCGTATCTCGTTTGCCGGACGTTCATTTTCTGCGAACAAAACGAGCTTTTTTGAGAGCAAAACCAGACAAAAACTTCCCAGATAGCTGGTTTTCATTTTAGACTGTACGTTAATGTTTATGAAATAAACAAAATAATATATGTGTGTTTGGAGATATGGAGTTTATCTTCTTGTGCTCAATTTGATCTGCCAGTCGTGGTTACGCCAATCATGACAGATCCAACTCAACACTCAAAGATTAATTTCATATCTCCGTGCTCCATTTATCAACTTTGGTAACTGGTGAAAATTTCAGAGTTGTGTGACGAAAAACTAAGGACCAGTCCACTTTTTAAGATCCTAAGGGGCTGATTACATGGGAAAATTTCAGCCCGGCAGACCGGGGTTGAAAAAAGTCCCGATTACGTGAAATAATTCAGCCTAGGTTGAAACTGAAATTGGAAGTGAATCCAGGCAGGAATTTGTCGGTAGCCTTCGCTGTTTTGGCAATTTCCATCTTCCCACGCCTGTCAACCATCTTTTCAGCCCGGGCTGAAGTTTTTTCGTGCGATTTCATGGGATTTTTTAACCCGGTCAACCGGGCTGAAACTTTCTTCATGTAATCGCGAGCTCCGTTTTTCAAGTATTTTATCAGAAAACTGGGCTGAAGTCTCATCCTGGTTAAACGGGCTGAAAATCTCCATGTTGTCAACCTCTAAGTTTTATTAGGAATATACGGCCAATTTAACTTGACGGAAAAGCTTTATCGATTATCTGTTGTCAATCTAACTAACACGTCTTAAATTTTGCTGGTTTACCAGATTTCAGAAAAATTCCCCAAAACGTCCGTTTTAGTGATACAAGGTGAAATTTTTCGTTGGCTACTAATTTTGACTTGCTCTTTTTAGCAGAGGGATTTTATAATTGTTAACATTTCTCAGAAGTGAGATGTGACGTAATACGAAAACAACCTATAAGGCGATAAAGTCACGGGAAGGTGGAAAACAATGCAGGCAATCGCACCACCTTTAATGAGGAGAATTTTTTGTCACAACAAAATATTGAATTTTCATCAATATACGTGTGAAAAGAATATCTTTCTGGAACTTTTTCTGGGCGCCTTAAAGTACCACTAGGATGAAAAAAAATCGTCTTTCCGATCTTAATCTCAATTACAAACACTTTTGAAACAAGAAGTAGTGGGGTTCTTAGATTGTCCATATCTCATCTTGCTCATGAGATATTTATGTTTTTGAAACATGCAAATTAAGTACCTTGTGACGTCATTTACTTCCACAACTACAAATGATGACGCTCCCTAGGGTAATTTTCAATAGGGGGTTGGTTGCAAAGTATGACTTTTAACCCTTGTTTTCACTAGCGACATAAGCATAGTCATAACGACGTACGCAAGCGCAATGGGTACTTCACGGTTGGTTAATTCCCTTGTATTGGTGAAGTACAAAGAGTTCAAAAAATATAAAACAAAAGCATAATCCGAAGATCGGCATCTTGAGAAATCCAAGATATCGATTGAAACAAGACGAGAAACGAGTTTGTGATATTTTCGATTTTATTACAAAATCATCATCAGACTAACTAATTACATCAAATGCGTAGTGTCCTATATAAGGTCTACAGTGACAACATACGGAAGGAATTCACATCCGAGCCGACAGCAACTGACAAGGAGTGATTTATGTGGAAGCGTGTGGGTGTTGTGACAGGGGGAAAGACGACCAGATGAGAACATTAAAAAAAAAGAATATATTTCGAAAAAACTATAGTTCCCAATTTAATTAAATCAGGTACTATTAAATTCTATCGCCGCTATGTCGATGACACTCTAGCGTGAATCAAACTTTCTGACATTTCTACAGTTCTAGATAAGTTTAACAGTTTCGATAAAAATCTCTAATTTACAGTCGATACTTCCTCCGTATGGCATAATTCACCTTTTAGACATTTTGATCTCTATTGAAAACACTAATGTCCACCATAAGAGCACACACACTGGTCAATACACCAATTTTACGAGTTTCGAACCATTTCCACGCAAAACTACTTGGGCTAAGTCACTATTTCACCGCGCCTCTATGATTTGCAGCAACAATCAATTATTTGAAAATCAGATAACCAAGCTTAAAGCATTGATGTCTTGGAATGGATTTCCCCGCGCCATCAGATCCTTACTTATAGCCAAACTCAGAGATAAGCATTCAAACCAACGAGAACAGCTAAGCTCTTTTGACCATGAAAACGATGACAGGCCCATATCTTGGGAAACGAGGAGAAACTCTAGTCAAAAAATGGATAAAGAAAATCTGGCGTAACTTGACACAATCTGTTAACTTTATTGTCATTTATGAAAACAAAAAGATTGCTTACTTTCTTCCGAATAAAGACAAATTCCCAAAACTATCAAAGTCGAAAATTATCTATCAGATTACATGTCCTGGTTGCTCAAATTCATACATAGGAAAGACCAAGAGATGTTTAAAAAGCAGACTTCTCGAGCATTCCAATCCAACTAAAAGTGCTGTCGGACATCATTTTTATAACTGCGAAAACGTTCGGCATATTGTCGGCATGCATCATCTTTTTGACCGCCTTAACGACAAAACAAGTGACTCAGATGATCTTTCTATCTTTATTTCTAATCTTATCATTAACTCTCGAATTGTTCACTCTTCCAATTCTCGAACATCTAACTTTCTTTTATTTCTTGAAGCTCTTTATATTAAACATAAGTCGCCTGCGCTGAATACAGGTCTCAAAGCCAGCAAAGAACTTATGCTTTTTCTTTAATGTTCTCATCTGGTCGTCTTTCTTCCTGTCACAACACCCACACGCTTCCACATCAATCACTCCTTGTCAGTTGCTGTCGGCTCGGATGTGAATTCCTTCCGTATGATGTCACTGTAGACCTTATATAGGACACTGCGCATTTGATGTAATTAGTTAGTCTGATGATGATTTTGTAATAAAATCGAAATATCACAAACTCATTTCTCGTCTTGTTTCAATCGATATCTTGGATTTCTCAAGATGCCGATCTTCGGATTATGTTTTTGTTTCATATTTTTTGAACTCTTTGTACTTCACCAATACAAGGGAATTAACCAACCGTGAAGTACCCATTGCGCTTGCGTACGTCGTTATGACTATGCTTATGTCGCTTGTGAAGACCAGACCTTACGCATACATAGCTGGTGACGTAGTTGAGTTGTTAATTTATCACCATAACACTCTCTGCATTAATGTAAATGCTTAATGTTTGGATGTTTGCTTTGGTGAATTTCACCAGAACTTTATAAATCAGGCGAACAAAGTAAGTGTAACATTCTCAAAGTTTTTCATTATACATTTTTTTTGGAATCTACCATATTTACTACAAAAAATCTCTCAGTACAACCTACCGTAATATTTTGCCATGATTTTCGTTACTTAAATACCTGTCTTGATAAAAATTTCCAAAAAAGTTCATGGAAGGAAACTAAAGATTGTGTCGAAATTAGTACCGAGAAAATACATCGGAACATTAAAATGATCGAGACCTTTGAAATGGAACACCTACATAACCACTGTTTGACCCGGAGGAAAGGAAATTTAATTGTGTCATTTAAAGGCCTGTGAAACCACGTGGTTTGCATGGAAACAGCTAAAGTTCCTCAAAGATGCTAATTACACTCATTACCTTAAACTTAGAAAGTTTCGATGATATCTGCGGACTTTTCTTGAGATAATTCTAATTTTTGTATAACTAATTAAAATATCTTTTGTTTAATTTTTTGATGTTAATCCATTCTAGCATGACGTTTAACCACAACCGACTTCGCTGGTGGTGTATTGATATCAGGGTAAATGGATCCATCGGAAAATCTACTGTCGACGTTGCGTACAATTGTTCATCCATTGATGGCCATTCCCTCAATGTTCCGATTGATAAGTCTTACGCCTGTCAAGAAAACCTGACCTTTCCTAAGGTGGACAATACTTCATTCACATTACAGGGTTTGCAGGTATAGTCAGAAACCTTATGCCTGTGTCTAAGTTGTTGAGGAAACAAGAAATACGCTTTTTTAAGGCATTACAAGTTTAGGATCATGTCATAGAAACAAACAGGTGGCCCACTATCACCAAATAGACTTTCCAAAAGTCTTTTCGAAGATTCTTTTTTCGTCGCGTTCTTGAGATGTATAGTTGCGGGAATTAGGTTCTTGTACATTCTCGTCCCCAGATCACGTCACTTTTTAACCGCTGCCCCACGAAGAGTTTTGGGACCCTGGTGACACAGACGCCAGATGATGATGTGTCTGGCTGACTTAATGCAATAAATTGAATCAGAAGAATACGGACTAGCTATTATACCGAAATTGTTAACGATACAAAAAAACAATGTCACTGGTTTTAACCTGTCATTTCACTTGTTAGAACTTTCTCACACAACAGTCGAACCTTTTCTGTTTTCCTGTTCGCGCGTGAATCCTACACGTGACGTACAATTTCTTTTTTTAGGGAGGGATGGTAAGTCCGAATTCAGCTCACTATTATTAGTAATACCCGGATGTCTTTATGGTTAGTGCATCCGGTGTCTGTGTCTGTGGGTTCCTCGAACTTTTTGTGCTGCCGCGCTAAAGAGAGTGACGGGGGCTGGGGCTGAGAATGATTCTGCTGGAGGAAGGATTTTTTGACTTGAAGCGCCAAGATTTACCGGTGGATTGTTGTAACGTTATCAAGGATCTTGATAAAGGGGCAGGGCCCCTGAAGTGTTGGTTTTTGATAAAGTAAGGAGTTTATTTAACCTGATGTTTTTATTATTTTAAAACTCGAGATTGGTTTGGGTTTTTTTTTCATTTTATATATAGTTATATACCGTAGAACTCGGAAAGTAACGCCCCCCCCCCGCATGCATAATTTTCCCGCCAAGCGCTGCCTCGCTTGCCCACATAGCCAGCAACTGAGACCAGCGGAAAGGTGAATCCGCCAAACTATGGTCTAGCCAAGTAGTTTCTAGAAGGTTATGTTTATGCATAAATTCGTTTACACTATTCCAATGCCATGTTACAGTAGCCACTTAAGTTTTTCTACTTCCATCTAGGGTAATCTATAAAAACCATGACCATTCGACAACTTCAAAAAGTATAAAATAAAACATTCCGAAGAATGTCATCTTGAAAACTCAAGATATGAGTCAATACAAGATAACAGTTTCAACAATAGTTTTATCTTGTATTGACTCATATCTTGAGTTTTCAAGATGACATTCTTCGGAATATGTTTTATTTTATACTTTTTAGAGTAATCTATTGGAGGCAGTTTTTCGTACGACATGAATTCCGGCAATGGAATAAAGATGTATTAATATTGATGTATTGTTAAACCTATTTTATGCAATTAACTCATCGGCGTACCAGTCCTGCTTGCTATCCGCTCACGAATGTTGCAAAGCCTCCCGAAAACTCTGGTGACTAAATCGTATCCATCAAGATGAACAATCGCATGCAACATGCGCTCCGTGTCGATTAGGCTTGACAAGTGCAGAACTACCGGACTAACCACTGACCTTGCAATGAAGTAATCCATTAGTAGCTTTTATAAATTTAAATTTGTAGCCTTATCCCCCAATATTTCAGCAAGGTGCAATCTCCTAAAACTAGGGTTGGTCCCTTCATCGGATTTTCGTTACGACTGCTTTATTCATACTGAGATTGTTACACTCGATTATATCATTAGTTGTGTCAATATGTGGTTGCCGATACCGAAGTAGGTGAAAGACTGAAAAACACCGGTCTTATGACACGGGGACGCCACGGGTGTGGGAATTTTGAGTTGAAGATATCGGTTCGGTTTACACTTGTACAGGTCTTGAGGTGAAACCGGAGTTCAGTCATAACTGCCTTTTCTCTGTCTTTCGAAGTTTACACGAAATATTTGATTGGCATTCATGGAAAAACATAAAAATTAGAACAGGAAACAAAAGCCAGCAACCTTGAACAGATTAAGGTGCCAAGTTGGGGATCCTTTTTCTCATGATTCTGTGGATGCTATAAAGCTGATGTATGGATAATATTGGTATACCTTAAAAATTCGAATAAACGCCCACCCCGAAATGTTTTGTAGTTTTTTAGCCAGATGTAGCTCACCCACACGGCCACACCTATTATAAGATGGACATTTAAGTTTTGGTCTATTCTCAGTTTAATACCTTCCTTGTTCCACAGGAAGGGTTGTGTTATTTCAGTCGCAGCATCTCCTCTTCAAACTGTTGGGCAATGGCTCAACTATTCTGTCTAGTTTTGTTAAAGTGAAATAAGCTCCTTTATCTTTTAGTATTGTTATTCTCTAAAAGAAAATGTCCTCATCGATTCAAAATAGTGCAAATTAGAATAAGCGTCCACTTTCGAACAAGTGCCCACGTCCGAATAAGTGTCCACCTTCAAGGTCGCAAAATCAAATGTGGCCAGAGCGCTTATTCCAATTTTTACGGTAGTTTTACAGGTATACTATACAATGGTACCTGAAGACTCGTAATATTGCGGGACAGAAGTTAAAAACTGTCATGCCAAAAACAGAATTTTTGATTTCAAATCATGTCTGAAACGGTTCTTTAGCTATCGGGACAGTTGAAATATCCTCAGCTAGAGTTGCAGTTTAGCGGGCATCCCTGGATGCTGACCACTATTACAGGCTCAATAATCGAGTAAAGTGAGATTTGGCGAGAAAATTTTAAGAGCCTCGACGTAAAGGTAAAATGAGTTTATTAAAAATTTTGTGATCACATGTATTTAGTTAGGGTTAGGGTTGGTAATGGTTGTAGAGTTAGTAATGTTGTAAAGTTTCATCATTTTTGTAAATTGAGTGAATTTTCGTAGACTAGGCCAATACACGTTTGAATGTGGTCACGGCTACATTTAAATTACCTGCGGAATATCATATTTATTTTTGAGCCGACTACAAAGGTCAGCGGCCAGGTACGTCCACTAAACTGCACTTGTACCGAAAAGTGAATATTTAAGTACGCAGTTAACGGCATTCGATCAGAAATGCAGTTTATTCGAAATGGCTTTCAAGGATAATCTTATAAGGCTCTAAGTCTGAATTTTGTGGGGCTACGTCTCCTCCTGGCCCATGGTTTAACACGCCCCTGATCCAGATACGTGATATTCCACTTGCTGATCATACCCTCGAAGAGTACTCAGTTTGTTAATGAATCTTTACCTCTTTTGACACAGGTCCAACCGTTCTTCGTTAAAAATGCGACGTTTTACAATTCTTACGACTGCATTGGATTCTTCACTGTTCCAATATGGATGGGAATTTTAACCGTGGGTGTGCTGATTGCCATCTTATATGGTGGTCTATTGGCCCTGCTGAGCATTAAATCTATGGACAGGTTCGATAATCCGAAAGATCAAACAATTTTTATTCATAACGAGTAACGTGAAATGACAGAATGTCGTGAAACCCCTGAGCGTCTCGCTGACCACTCATGTAATTGCTAAGTGAATTCTTGTTATTTAATCTATTTGAACTATTGGAATACGGAACGAAGCTACCCCTTGCTAATTCAAATAGTTTAAAGGGACACTGCCAAAGTAGTGCTCACGTTCAATGTTTTGGCTCAAGCGCATCTCCACGGAAAAAATACAGTTGTTGTAACCTTCGTATCCAACCAGACATTTCGATAATGCCTGTTGTGGAAAGATTGTTACTGTAAGATAGATTCATTTATGAGAATTGTGCCATTTTGATAAGCAGCTTAACGTGACTTTAAACAGTTTTTGTGGAGTCGGTTGTTTTAGCTAATTACTTCTCCGGCAGTAAACGAATTACGCTGTCCACTCTTTAAACAACCAAATTTAAATTTTAGCCTCATGACAAATAAATCTTGTGGATAGTTTGGTAGTTTAATGTATGGATAGTGCCTTTTTATGCCATTTTGGACACACAGACATGGACAGTGAAAACCAAACTTCAAGAAATAAAATCTTGTAAACTCAAGACTCTAGTTCTGAAAAACTAGACAAATGTAATACAATGATACTTCGACTTTATTCCAAAGTCATTCTCAAACTTTGAAAAGTTCTTTTATAGTTAGATACATTCCAGTGCGATTGTTTCCATGGTAGCATTTGAAAATTGCACAGTTTTTGTGAGATTTAGCTAAATACTCTGTAGGAAACTTGCAGTTATTTTTGAGATACAAACGTCATAAATCAAGGACCGAACTAATTACTGCATGGAAAAATTAGAACCTATAGTGAAGCACTTTAAAATTCAAAAAATCGGGAAAAACTATGGCACTAAATTGTAGAAAGCATTGAAACTTGGCCTGTGTAAGGTAATAAAGAATACATACCTTTATGAACCTGTTAACTTGTTATGCCTAGACGTCTTTTAATGTAAGACACGAAATCATAGAATCCTCATTTCTGTTTTTTTACTTCAAATTTGAACGATTCAGAGCTTTGAATTGCAGTACCTAAATATTTCTGGAGTTTGCTAAACGCCCACGGCAGTAGACACTGACGGTAGAAAATCAAAGGAATTTAGTTTAATCATTTGAAGACAAGTGATACTACGTGGGTTTAGTGGAAACGTTATTTGCTCAGAGGTGTGCATTTTATCACCGTAAACATGTAAAGTTTCAATAGTTTCAAAAACAAGATGAATATAGAACGATAATCTTCCGAGCCATTTTATATTCTTCTTGTTTTCGAGTTTTTAAATGTTGAGTTGACAACATGTTATTCTTCGGAGTTTGTTTCTCACCTTATTTCTTAAAATTGTCGGCTGGAAACGGCTTCCGATAGGGAAAAATTATCCAAACTTTTTTAAGGTTAACGAACGTGTGCGCGTCATGACAGTGCCTCGCGAAGGAATCTCGTTTGTCCAAACTTCTCACCATACTTCCCATAGGTCATCGCAGCTTTTAAGTGTATGTTTTCGAATTTGGATCACAGGGCTCCGATAATCCGTCAATAATCTAGAAAATTCACTTTGAGTTTACAAAAACATTCGTGATAATTTATGTTCTTTTCGTTTCTTTTCTTGATTCATTTTTTGTTGGTTGAGTAAGATTTACAACATTAGGTCTCTAACCCAGTAGATATTTTTACGGACTTTTACTGTCAAAGGAGTTTGTCAAAACAGACTAAATACAGTCGAACCTCCATTAAGCGGCTCTCCATTAAACGGCCGCATATCAAAGTCCCAAAATATTTGTAATACAATTACTATAAAATATCCCTCTATTAAACGGCCACCTCCATTAAGCGGCCGCGGCCACCTATGAGCGGCCCCAAATGATGTTTTGTATGAATTATTACCTCTATTAAACGGCCAGCTTGCATGATTTACTTGGCGCAACTCTTTCAAGAGAACCGCACTAACAGTTGAGCTGATAATGCTTAATAATTTGCTTTATTTACTTAATAACACGTGTCACTTGACACCTCACTCAACTTTAAAGGTCATTAAATTCAAAGCATTGTTAGCAACAAAAGTGTCAGTGTTTGCGTTGCATAGAAACGCTCTATTACTTCGCGTCAAATCCCTCGTTTTTTTGCTTTGCCTTTAGCCAACTGATTGAAAAGGCATCTGTGAAATGAAATCCACAGGGAATTTCCAAACCATAGCAGCCACCTCTATTCACACGTTTGCCCTTGATCACTGCTTTACCGGAGTTTGCCGCTCGTTTAAGAAACTTTGTGAGCCAGATTGCCATTAATTTTGGAACATGTCCAATGATTTCAAAATCCTCCCTCATTTCATTCGGATGCGAATATCGTTTTTCGGTAGACATATCAAGACGTCGCATTGCACGTTGACCTGATCTTAGACTAAGATTTTCTTCCCTTTTGCGCAAGCTTTCGCGAACAACTGTCACAGCATTAGAGTCCTTTGTTACTTGGTTCTCGCCTAAGATCATGTTCATCTTCAACGCTTGGCACCCAGATGTCCATATATGTATGATACCTCTGATAAACGAAATTACTTTAAATGTTTCCGTGGAGGACATTTCTCTGCTTTTGGCTTGCTAGCTGCAGAATAATTTTCGTTTGTAACCTGGTAATTTACGTGTCTGCTATATTTCTGATCTTTTGGCTGGCAGAAGACGTATATGTGTAAACGGAAATGAGATTAGCAATACAGTTGATAGGTAGAGGCAGGTAGATTATATTTCAGTTTGTATTCATTACATTTCTACATACACCAAGAAAGCGCCAACCGAAGACGATCTTGAAGTTTGTTCTGGCTACATAGACAGTTCTGACCCGAACTGGAGAAAAGTTGTTCGCGAGGAATTGCTGGGAGACAATCTGAATGATTTATCCGCTTCGTCAGATACAGTGAACTCAGTAAGCTATGACGAATATGACAGAGATTTACAAGAACCTGAAATTAAGTCGTTGACGGAGGCAATTGGGCATGTTTAGAATCTGCGAAATTTTGCAATTTCTAACGGATATGAGGGGCAATATTTAAGACAAATGATTTGCTCCGTGCTTTGAAACTCAATGCACCGCGGCGACAAATGCAGATTGAGGACTATTTTAAGCCAACATAGACTGCTAATAGTAAACGTATATGGTCGAACATATTGCACTTTGCACTTTTCCAAATTTAAGTTGTTAGTCTTTTGTTACCGCTTTGTTTAGTTCTTGCACCAAGTTTGAAAACTCTTTTGTTAACAACTACTTGATCTTTCTAAAGTCTACTTATTACTTGTAATCAGTGATTTATGATTGAATAAATAGACATTAGACCACGCCCAAGGTCTACTTTTTGCGCACCTCTAATTAGCGGCCACCTCTAATTAGCGGCCACAAAGCCGATCTCCGAGGGTGGCCGCTTAATAGAGGTTCGACTGTAATCTGGACTGCACTTTACTTTTTCGCGCGAATATCTTTCAAAACTATACATCCAAAAGCAGTACAAACACCCGACTTGGCGGAAACAAAATTACAATCTGGGCAAACGCGTACAGGCTGATGTTTTAAGTCCTAGTTCGGCGTTTGGGTCTTGAAAAGTTGAATTGGCTTGGAGAAATGGGCATTATTGTAGGAAGTCACAACCAGGACCAGAAGGATGTCTTCTTTCATGGTATTGACCTCTATCAGCAGCAACCTCTGCCCTTAAACCACTAGAAATCAGTAAAGAGAGGGTGTAATGTTGCTCGTGCCACTATAAAAAGATCAAATAATCATGGTTTACTTTAACAAGTATAAAAGAACATTTCGCCCCAAGCCACCGTTTTGGGTGACAAATTCATGTCATCCAACATGACAACCCAAAATGAAATGAATATTTGTACTTAGATTTATTTGTCATTTCATCCATACATTTGTCATGAACAACATTAAAATGTAACTTTACCTGTTTCTTGTGTCTCGAGGGCGAAATCCGCTTTTGAAAACTGTTTCTTCAAGCATAAAGACTGAATTCAGGAGTCATTAGATTTGTTCAGTTCTTTTTATGCCAAAGGAAAGCCTAGTCTTGCAAAGTTATTGCGGGATGCGAGCTCCTCTGGCTCCTCCCCAAGGATGGCCCCGTTTGGTCTTTTTATCTTACGTCTCAATCTTCTTACATTAATCGCTAACAAAATAGAATTTTTATATTTCAAGGGCAGAATTCGGTAATGTATAAATGATAACAACAGGTGCTAGTACGTACCCACAGTAATTGGTGTTTTCGAGTATTTTGAACAAGCAAAGATTGTTCAAAATTCTCGAGGGTAAAAAACACTGGGTGGATTCAGGGTCAGGCCATTTCAGCCATCCTCCGCAAAGTAGCACATAGAGAGGTTTAAAAACTATATTTTATTTACGGATAATAGGAACCTTAAGATCTACGACGTCAACTTGAACGACAACGACCTTTAAAATTTTGTCATTTAAAGAAAGCACGATTTATTGACCACCTTACTTGATACTTGTAGTTTGTTAAATGACTGCTAAAACGCTCCAGTCCTCCTAAAACGATAGTAGTCTTGGGTTGAATTCAATCTTAAGTAACAACTTTTTTTACCCCGTGTGCAGACGTCCTTTCGACCGGCGTGATAATGGTCTGGCTGACGTATGCAAAACGATGACGGTGTTGAGAATACTTTGGAGAATAAAAATTCTTCATTCTCTTGGTTTTGCACGGAGAATGCTTTTGTTTAAAGGACATCCTCGGTGAACTTGATGTCGTAGATCTTAAGGTCCCTAATGATAAATTGGAATAACTGATTCATATCTATGAGAATTTTAATCAATGATATACAAGGACGGCGGAACCGGGGATGACTAGGAATTGTAGCCTCGCACTTTTTACCAAAATAATTTTGAAACGACTACTCTTCCGAACATTGGTTGTGAACTTTTCCGGGGAAACATCCAAAAGGCTGTATTTGTATTACTAGTCTCCCTTCACTCGAAATTTCGCTCCGCCGTCTCTGATATAAGAATAGAATACGGCGTACACAGTGATAAATAAGGTAAAAAGTTTGACGGTTGGTAACTGCCGTGACTGATCTCAAAGAATTCCAACGTTTCGAGCAAAGGCCCTTCGTCAGAGAAAGAAACGTTTTCTGACGTATCTTCTTTAACGGAAAATATATCAATGGGGCCGGAGTCGGGAACAAACTTGAGACTCTTCCCAAGAACAGATCTCTCGGGGTTGGACAAGAGTAAATGTGATGGAATGGTGACCATTAAGTTATCATCGCTTGGAGAATTAGTGCTTTGAGACCAAGTAGTGGAAGACCCCATCAATTTCGCCGATTTTGACGCCTTCAGAACACGTTTCTTTCTCTGACGAAAGGCCTTTGCTCGAAACGTCGGAATTCTTTGAGATCAGTTACGGCAGTTATCTACTTTTTAACTTTTTACCTTATAAGAATTTCTTACCTATAAGAAAAGCACTATTTCGGAGCCCCCGCACTGATAGGCTGGTTTATAGGAACCTATATTTCAATTCATACCATGGTTTAAACCTATATTGCGAAAAAAATATCTGTTTTCGGCGGTGGTCGGTGGAAATCCCCCACCTCCAGTTAAAAAAACTCGTATCTGGATTCGCCAATGCCGTGTATGGGTTGGCAGGAAATGCGGCATTGAGTGTGTGGTTATCGTTGAGACCATTAAATTAGGACATTGTCGACTTTTCATGCTACGTTAAACTTTTCTACTTGTGCATTTTAGATTGAACTTTCGAGAAACTTCTCTGGGAAAACTTCATTTCACATGCATAACTCGGAGGCTTGGAGAGAAGTCATGTCCATTGCGTCCATGAAAGGATAGTACAAACAATCTTGTTTCACGTTCTTGCTTTGATTTAGCGATCAACCACAAAATTTGTAGCAAGGAATAAGAACCCCACGGCCCTGACCAACTTTATTACGACGACTGACGGTAAATTAAATCGCGATATTTATTAAATATCCGAAACAATGAATCAAGATAAGATAGCGTTACTCTGTCTGTGACGGGCTTTTTTAAAAGATCTCTTTCGTACCTTGATTAAAATTTTGCGCCGTTATTTGTCTTTTTTTTTCCTGGTATTCAAGAAAGGAATGTTCAGCGAATATTTGGCATTTGTTCTCGAATACATGAAATGAAATTTATAGTTGATGAAGGAAATTTTCGAGTGGCAAAATACACTTCTAGACATATGATCCTGACATAGAAGACATAGACTTCTATGAAGACATAGACTTCTAGACATATGATCCTGACACTTGACATAAACGGGAGACCTTGGAACCAGGTTCTCTGATTGTCAGGCACGGGCTAAAAATATTTTTTAACCACTAGCTATGCGCTGCGGCTCAGCCAAAATGCGAGACCAATTACCAATATTGCTCCTGTTTGAGATCAAACAAAACTAAACATCAATTCCACTAACGGACAAGCCGGCTGCGGGCTGTTTTACAACTAATCTTTTCTCAATTACAACTAGCTTTTTTGATGTACAACTGATTAACCTTTCAGTCTTGACTAGCACGTTATTTTAGCTCTTGCTGACAGGACAGATTGCTTGTTTTCGACGTCGCGATTCTTCTATTGCGTAATTGAGATCTGGCTACTGAAAAAAGTGCTAAACTGGCTGTGTGATTGAACTAATTATGCTAGTTTTTATTTCAGAAAAGACGAATCTCCCAGGTTTGTCAGCCGAAAAGTCGCATGCCTGTTCATACGTGAGTTCGTGGCAGAATGTTTGCCGTGTATGTATTAACTATTTCGGGTCGTTCTTACAATTTTAATTCTTTCGACACTGACTGCATGAATAAATGGCCATTAGAAATTTCAGCCTAGTCGATCAACAAACCTGGCTACGAGGTAATAAAAAGCATGGGTTGAACTTTTCAACATGTAATCGCCGGCTCATTTTGCAAAGGATTTTACAGGGTAGCCGGGCCTAAGCAGTGCCAAGGAGTTAGGAATTGATGTACCATGAGTTCTGTGTTGTCATGGATCGCCAAAACTATAGTGGGAATAACGTCATGAATATTTAACTATCGAGCAGGTGTTAGAAGATAGTTCCCCACGAATGACAATATGTGAAAAAAATTCCAACCAGCCATTACTGTCTTGAAAAACTATCTCCTGCAAACCAAGTTTTGTTTTCATTTGATAAAAAATTCTATCCTATTCGTGAGCTGAAAAGAGGACAACGAAAATCCACCTGCTTTGCATCGATTTATTGCGGCGAGCTAAAGAAACATCAATAATATTAAAATTAGGAAATCGAGTGGAAAGCTTTTATTCGCGGTGTCAGGAAACGGAGTCAGCTTGGGAGTTTAGGCTGCGTGCGAATAAAAAATACTTCGTATAATTTAAATAAATGTCCGTTCCAAAAGAGCAAACTATGTTTTTCATGTGCAATCTTTGCGGTGAAAAAAGAAAGATTCTCGATGAGGCGATGGGTTCTTCGATGTAACTGTTATTTCTCAATAGTTTTGCTGGCAGGTCTTTTCGTGGGCAGTAACCACGGAAACGAAATACGAGACCATTTTTGCGCACAGAAAGTAATGTCTTTGCATTATTCACGACGTTCTCGCATATACCAATCGTTAGATTTGGGCAAAAGACGACTACGAATCCAAGCAAGTAGACGAAGTAAAACGGCACTGGATTTCTGGCCAGGCAGTCAGGAACAATGAGTACGGAAAAGCTAACGAGTGCTAAGCGCCGAAAGGCTACAGGATCTCAAGCAAGCCTTAGCATCGATAACACTATGGAGATGGCTTCAAGACCAGCGTCAGCTCATTCAAAAAGTGCTTGGTCGAGAGAAGATGATGTGACTGATGATATCGACTTCCCCCTACGAGCTACAGCTACTGCAGTTGATGTTGCTCCAACAGGAATGGAAGCTGAACCTGTGTCGCATCAGAAACAAATGCCTGCAGACCTTCGCGCTGGCGAAGAAGAACGAAATGTTCCTGTGGGCTGTTGGACCAGATTTAAGAGAATCGTCCGAAGTAAGTATACTGTGCCAGTGATTGCAAGAAATTCTTTCCCTGGTCTCGCTTTTAATTAGTTTGGTGACAAACAACTTTCGCGTTTTGGCTCATCGTGAAGAAATGCACGAGGCTTCCAGGCAATTTTCATATTCCGGATTAGGCTGGGCTATTTTTGTTGGTACATATAACTGTTAGAAGAGTTTCAAAGTAAAAATAATAAGATCTAAGATGTTGCTGAACGTGAAATATCGTTCTCGACTGAACAGGTGATTTTGTAGGAAATACCTATCATTAGATTGAACCAACACATATTCAGCTTTTCAGTCCAGTACTTTAATTCTGGTTGTATACTCTAACACACTCAACACCTTTCCTCTTAAGAATGATGAGGGCAGCTGAGAAAGAATTTCAGTTCTGTAGCAATTTTCAATTATTACGCAAGCGTCTCGGTCTCCGAATTTCTTTCTTGTCGCATTCATTTGTCAGATGTTTATTCACTAAAAACGTATCGAAAATACATTACAGTTGCTTCGGTTCCGTTTCTTCATATTCGAATCGAAGAAACTTGAATTAGTATGCTGCACATCATCATGTGATTCATGTTACCGACCAAAATGTGTGTATTTTCTTAAAATCTTCGTAATTTTCCTCATCAAGACTTTTACTAATCCTGGGGGACTCAATTTTTAACTTTTGAACCGAAAGGATATTGACTTGAACAACGAATTGCAACTTTCAAGTAGGTTTGTTTCAATTTGATGTTTAAAAGTATATTAGCCAGTGTTTTTGTGCGGCTTTTTTGTCGCTTTGCTACAGGTTTTTCTTTTCCTTGTCGACTTTTACGTTTTCAAATTCGAACAGTGCACCTGCTTTACGTCAAACCACATTTGCGGAAGCCAGGGATTGTTATGTAATTAAGGATTGGTTTCAGAATAAATAATGAGTATGCGGTTATGTCGATACAACTGGTGACCCATTAATGATTGTTTCTGTGACCGCACGACGTTGTCATTTTCTTACAAGTTTACCAACAACAGATCTGGATTGCAGTGCAATCAAGGTGTCAAGATTTGGGGCATATCAGGGTGTCTCATTAAGTTTATCTCTGCTTTACCCCAGTGATTTTGCTAAGAAAAGTTACAGTTGACGCTTCCAAGATCCAAACTGATGCTGTGAATGATGTCCTAACGATTAATATTTCACCACATGTTGTTATTTACGTGCGTGGTTTATGTTTTACTAACGTGCGAAATAATGTTATTATCTGAAGATGTTAATTAATGATCCAGGATCATTGGATGAAGCCATAACAGTATTTTAGATTTAGGTTTGATATACCGATTCACCGCTGCTCCGACAATTTGAACTACAGTAGGTACAAATAGTCCCACATTAACAGTCAATTAGTAACTTGAGTTCAGCCTCGTGTGTCTTGTAAAAATTGTCATTTAAGTTAAAATACTTCGTCAACACAATGTGCAATTGGTTGTTCCAACCATGTCTTGATTAAATCACCGTTGTTGGAAAAATTCTTGTAAAAAAAGAAGTATCCATTATTGGCTCTTTTGAATGCAAGAACTTTGAATTTGTCAACCAACATGGCCACTTTGATGTCTACTTGGATGTAGAATAGTCTATCCTTACACAGTTACCATACTAGTCAACATTAAGGTTTAAGCCTTGCATGCAACTTCTTTGATTGGACTTTATGTTCCCATGTAGTGTTCTCCAGAAACTGACAAAAAAAAAATAGAAGGTTTCTTTCAAAAACTCTTTGAAAGTAAAAATCTTGAACTGAGCTGTTTAAAATAATTCTTTGTCCAATAGCTAGTTGCTACTCTTAGGGCCTTTGCTCAAAACATTGGAATTCTTTGAAATCAGTCACAGCAGTTACCAACCTTTAAACTTTTTACTTTGTCCAAAAGTTTGATTTGTTTAATTATTCATGGGTATAATGTCACTCTCTTCTTGTACCTGCACCAAAAGTCTGTTTATGTAGTGAACTCCAAGTCTCTGATCTAGGAACTCCAGGTCTTTGATCTTGGAATTGGTGACTGAGTAATGTAAGGATATGTTCCTGCTTGCAACAGTGATGTTGCATCCTGCCTTAGTCAGGCATTTTGTGTCAGGCCTATGACTATTTTTATTACATTCAATGTTTGTTTAAGATATTACTAAGTAGGTGCAGTATTTTCATCATGCTTATCAGGGAAAAATTTTAGTGATTGAGGTGAAGTATGGAAGACCAAATTTAAAATGCAAGAGGTAAAAAGTTTTCTTTTAAATAATATGTATCTATCTCTTTCTATATAGTGACTGCAGTTATATAACTTATCTTCATGTATACAATTACCTATAGCAATATATAAACCTACTATAACAGATCATGTAACATATTAAATACTGGTAATGTTGACTTTTAGGTCTGTGGCGTACACGTCAAACAGAAGATGTTGACAGTGACAGAGAGATGCATGTTAAAACAACACTGCGTGAACTAGTCATCTATATTTTCTTCATTACAATCCTTTGCATCTGTAAGTTGTTAAGTTTTAGCCACTTTATATTTGTCCTGGTTTTGTCACAAATGGCATAAATTAGCCTTAAAGTGATTCACATAATGCCATCTCTTTTGCCCCAAGAGCCATTCAACCTGACATCTGCATTCCAATATATCTCATGTTTTTCTGCTTTCTTTTCCTGACAGTGACATTTGGAATGACCAGTTCTACAATGTATTACTTCACAAAAGTAATGAAAGGTAAGTTTCAAAACACTATGTGTCAAAACACATGGGTCACAATAGACAATCCTTGCTTGTATTGAAATATATTAAAAACCAGCATTACAAATTTGCTCAAAATTTACCACAAATATTACCCCTGTTTGAAATGCATAACTGAAATTCAAAGGAAAACAATTCATTTGAAATGCAGTTTCTTAACTTGTGAAGCACAGAAGTGAATTTTTTTTATGTTTGGGGATGCATGTGAAAAGTGATTTTTGGAATTTGGCAGAATAACAGATAACCTGGATAGTGAAAAACAATTTAGGTAGATAGCATACAATTACGATGTACTGCATTTTTCAGGTGATTAGTCACAGGTTATCTGTTAATTTTGCAAAAATACATAGTTGGTGCAGGTAATGTGGTGGTATGGGTAATCTGTCGATATTTTAAGACTGAGGTGCATTCAAATGACTGAACGAGACACATGATTCAGCAGTGTGATGCCACAGACAAGGATAAGAGTTCATCTTCATCTTTTGATGTTAGAGGTTGTGATCAAGTTGCACAGGTTGTTAAATTGACATTTCAGGGCAATTACAATCTGGTAACATGGAAAGGCAGCAATCCTTTGTGACTTATGTTCTACCGTAACTCATATGGCATAGGTTGGAACATGTAATACAAAACACAAACTTTCTCGCACAATGAAAACAGGGACTACTCATGCATGGTGTAGTATAGCATTTTCTCTGATAAAAGCTACTTGTAATCTTAATAAATGTTTTCATATACCATACTTTTTTGAAATCTTGTGGTTGTTTAACCCTTCTACAAATTTTGTAAAGGTAAATTAATCTCCTGTCAACATGTAATGCAACCTTCTTGCATTTCAAGTTGAATATTATTGTTGCAGATCTTACTACCCATTGAAACATTGCAATGTAAAAAACTGCGTGTAACTAATGACTTGTTTCAGAAGGTAGTAAAACATGCAAATATAGTTTTCAACATGCAACATAATAGTGTCTTCTTACATGTCACCAAAATTGTTGCTTGTATTAGTTCTCCTTAGATAGCTGCTGTGGGTTATCTAACCATGTGGGTAATGCGATGAGTTTTTTTTTAAAAAGTGACATTTCTTTCCCTGTATGGGGTATATGCTGTATCAGTAATCACCCAGAAAATATAGTACTTTCTTTTTTCTATATGTACCAGTAATTTTGTTAAGTTCAGTGCTATCTTTGAAACATTCTAGAGCAAGATAGAAAAATTATTTGAAATGGGTTACTTCAGTAGTTCAACAAGAAAAAATGGCTAGGGTGAAGCCTAGGTAGTTCATTTTGAATTGCAACTTTAGTTGCTATTGTTTTCCACAGCTGAGGTTTAAATTTGGTTATGTTTGTCCAAGCAGATTATTTAATTTACTTTGAGTAACTTCTGACAATTTCAAAAAAATACAGTACCACTCTAATGAAACTTAACATTACGAAGCAAGCATTATGTTCAAGTGAGTAACATGCATGTACTGTATCAAGTGAGCAAGATCTGTGTCAAGTCTCATTAGCTATTTGCATATGGGAAAGAGGCTCCAAGGATTAAGAAACAGTTTTCAAGAATGGAGACATTGTGTTGAAGGCCTCTTTTCTTAAGAAAATTTCATTGACTAGTGCTCAAGGTCAAGGTGATTATGATTAGATTTCAATGTTCCATGAATTATATGTAAACTATTATTACAGGTGTACATGTTAGTCTGATTTACCTCTGCTGTTTCAAAAACCATGTTATCAGCATGGAATAGGTTTGCCTTCACATGCAGCACAACTTACAGAGTATTGTGTTGGTGTGGTAAAAAATTCAACAAACAAAAAAAACCTGACATTTGTCAAGCCATGGAAAAACTTTTATGAAACCAAAAATTGATCATACCTGTACACAGCATCAACAACTTTGACAAAACTGTAAAGCATCAATTCAGTAACTTAGATGAAAGTCAGGATGTACTTATCCATGAGGTGGATTCTGTCTTGCAGAATGAAGTACATGTATCATCCACACCATAACATGGTAATATTGTCTCAATCCCATCCTGAGATAGATTTGGCTGATATACCAGTAGTCCAGTGGAAATTTCAAACATTCTCTGCACTTTGAAACATTGCAAGTGAAAAATAAGGAAGTAATTCAAAATATTGCCTAATCATCAGACTCTGTTCTTAAAGTTATATCTGCAAAGTTTGTGACAGCTAAGGGGGAACTGTATGAACTTGTGCAAGGGTGGGAAACTTCCATTTGCTAAATGTAAACATGAACTCTATGGTAAACTGTCTTCAAGCCTTACTCTATCAGCCAACACTA
Source organism: Heliopora coerulea (assembly GCA_030142905.1). Lineage (NCBI taxonomy): Eukaryota > Metazoa > Cnidaria > Anthozoa > Scleralcyonacea > Helioporidae > Heliopora > Heliopora coerulea. The sequence continues at coordinate 856,242 of JASJOG010000023.1, forward strand.
ACATTTCTCCCAGCCTTTCAAAGAATGTTAAGAAGTGAAAGAATTTCAATCTAGCACATAGTTTTGGTAATTGAGCAAGTCATTTCAAGGTTTGAGTACGTTGGTGCAAAAAATGAGCAAGAGGTCACTGTGAGTATCAAGTGCTTGATCAATTCTTGCTTCTCGCTCAATTCACACTAGCAACTCACTCAAAAAATGTCTTGAGAATGATTAAGTTTTGTTACAGATTTAGAGTGGTATGGTACATGTCAAGGTAAATTAGATGGCAAACCAAGAAAACTAATGGAATTTCAAATGCCTTAGAGAATACAAATCCTGAAACAGCTTTTCAAAACTTTAGCTTAGTAATACCTGAACATTTGTTTAATTGCAAATGGCTTGCGATTGGAATGTGTCCTTTGAATGTTACATAATGCCACTGATGACAGCAATATCTTATACTTCTGTAATGTCACTTGTGAACTGGTCAACCAATATCCTGCAGCCAGAAAATGCAAAGATAAGTTTATCCCATTTTAATTAAAGAATATTAAAATTTAAAATTCTCTGTTGACCCATTATGGCACAGATAATCCTCTCACTGAATGAAATTCTGTGGCTTTAACAAGTCAAATTCTACAAACAAGCTGGCAGTGAACTCTTTAAGCATTCCACTATGCCAAATGAAATTGTCTGGTATTAGCCAATATAAAATTTGAAAGTATTGTAAATGGTTGAATTAGTACTCCTTCTAAATAAGCATCCCCCTTAAAGCTACCTTAGCCCCAATTTGGCCCCCTCTTCAAATTCCACACTATCTTTTAAGTGAAAAAGGTTGAGCACCCTTGGAGGTAACATTTATGGTACACCCTTGTCCCTCAATGAATAAAGCAACACAATTACAGTACTTGTGTTATCTTTATAGATTTGTTTGTTGAAACAACAATGTCGAACAAGAACACATTTAAAGATATAACTACCATGGCTGAATTTTTCATGGTGAGAATTTCTTTCGATGCTCCTACTTATAGATTTTGTTCTAAGTACTTTAATTAAATGATGAGAAAAATTAATTCAGACTGGAAATGTGGAAGTTTAGTACTAACTATTAATCTGCATGGTTTCAACCTATTTTATCAGCAAAATTTTCAGAATCTGTACGGAAATATACCGTATTTTCCGCACTATAAGTCGCACCGTATTATAAGCCGCATCGGCAATTTTTGGCTATTTTTTTTGAAAAATTCATAGATAAGCCTCGGCGAACTATAAGCCGCGGCGAACTATAAGCCGCGCCGAACTGTAAGCCGTTATGTGAAAAAGTCCAAAGAAGTACCTATTTTGTTACGTCGCTATTCCACGTGTATCGTGAATAACTGAACAACTAACATGAGACAAGGAAAAACCGTGAGCTATATTTGTCATTATTGCAACGTTCTACAGAAATATACATACACTAAACATCACTTAAAATGTGATTCATAAGACTGTAGTATGTAATGTCATTTTTAAGAGTCTATTAAATCGTCCTCGACAAACCCATGAAAATCTTCGTCCTCCGTATCCGAATGGGAATCTGTAACGGCAGTGTTTGTAAACGAATAAATTGAAAAAACGAAGCAAATGACGTATATTTACCTTCCCAGCCTTCTAATTATAGTGGTGAGTCACACTGCGAGCGTGGTGTCTTCGCAGAGGTCCGGCCATAGCGTAATTGGCTAAAATTTTGCGCGAAATATTTTTGATCCGGCTTACTCGGAAAGAACTTATGACTCTGATATTTCTTCATGTTCAAGAGTTTAAAGTTCATGGTAATTTGAGTTTCAAAATAAAAATTCTTGTGTCATATTTTACTGGGTTTTTTTTTTGAAAAATTCGTATATAAGTCGCACCGTATTATAAGCTGCACGGCGAAAATTTTGGTCAAAAAGTAGTGGCTTATAGTGCGGAAAATACGGTATGCATTAGAACTCATTTTATTACTCCCAACTATAACTACCGGTCGTTTTCATTTTAAGACAACTGGCCAGCAATTGATCGAATAAATCTGTCTTGAAATACATATTACATGCACATATAATGTATATAATTCCATCAGAAATAAAATTTCAATTCAACTTCAGCTTATTGGTTTAAAGACCTAACCTTTATCAAAAGCACAAAATACTGAAATCAAGTGATATTCGTAATACAAGCTATTAATAATATTCAAAGAAAATCTCTGATAAGTGGCCCTCCCAGTACAAAGCAGTTAAGCTTATATGTCCAAAAACTTCCTCCCTTGTATTTTCATTAACTCATTAAGGTGCAGAGCTCATCTCATTGAGGATGAGCTCTGTATATATATATATATATATATATATATATATATATATATATATATATATAATAGCATAGTGTAAACATATGTGTCATGAAGAAATTCATGCCAAAGATAATAGTAACTTTTTCTTCCTAGTATGCTGAGGGGCCACTGTTTGATGGAATCTACTGGGAGAAATTTTACAATGAAAAAAATGTCACCAACAAAAATTTAAAGGAGGGAGAGCTGGGTTATATTTACTTTGAAAATAAAATTCTTGGACGACCACGATTTAGACAGATCAGGGTGAAAAATGATTCTTGTGTGTAAGTTTTCCATAATTTTGATTTATGTACAGACGTTCAAAATGCATATGGGTTTAGAATTGTAATGGGGGCAGACAGCTCAGTCAAAGCTCCCAGCATCAAAATCACTGTTCAAAGAAATGGCTGGTAGCTTTGCTTGATTTGTTTATGGGAAAAAATCTTACAAGCAAGTATTTTCCAGCACACTAAAAAGTCACATTCTAGCCCAGAATTACTATATCTAGGTATTGTACATAAAGGTTCAAAGTGTCACTTTCACTTGCACAGTAAGGTGAAGTCATATATAATGATATTGCTCCCTTAAAGATGTACTAGTTCAGATCCACCCTTCTGCAACACAAGAAGTCCTGTTGATGTTTTATATTCTTATTAATGTCTGCGACTGGAAACAAATATTATGTTGCTAATACATATCAATGGACTGTCACTGTAAAAATACCCAGAAATGAAGGACACTATGATGCATCATCCTTTTATTATGCACATTAGGCTTTCGCATTATTCGCACATTCTTACCATTCCCTGAATCCTGGACGCATTGATGGAATACTTGATGTCTTGCAAGCTTAAGTACAGTAGTTCCAAGTGTCATGCAATCAAAAATAAGTCACCCACAATTTTGAAAATATTTGAGTTGATTTTTCAGAGTTATTCTAAATTACTGACAGTTTTCATGGCCAATTTTTCATCTTAAACGTACTAAAATATCTCCTGAATGAGTTGGCTAGTTACTCTTGCCATTAAATCGTGTGCTCAGTTTTAAAGTCCTAAATCATCTCTACCAATGTGCCAGGTTCATGGAGTCATGGTTATCATGTTCTTTTTTAGGGTTCATAAAGACTTCAGCAGTGTTATTAAAGAATGCTATGCTCCTTATTCCCCTGCCGTTGAAGACAAAGCCTCTTTTGGAAAACAAAATGGAACTGCGTAAGTTACATCTGATCATGAACGACCCCGCTTTATTCTTCGGAATTTCATCCATGGCAAATCGACAAATCAATCGGCCAAGCACTGCTGCACCACCCCCATCGATCCACCCGCGTGTAGGCTTTTAAATTATGGATGTTTCACTTTTTGTTCTATACTCTCAAAATATTCCAGTTACCCTTTGTGTGGGAGACTTCTCGCAGTCTCCAATGAATATGTCACGCAGAGCCGCATATTTAGTGGATTGACCGAAAAGACTTCGAAAATAGTCGGTCGCTAAAGGGTTAATTGATGCTGAAAAAATAGTAGTCAATAGTTTGAATTGAAATGTCAAGTTTGTATTCAGTAGTTACACTTTTTATTATGTATATGTGCGTTTTGTCCTCCTAGGTGGATTTACCAAAGTGAAGAGCAGCTAGAAGGCCGTGGTTACTGGGGTCAGCTGGCCACTTATTCTGGAGGTGGGTTCACACAACTGCTTGAACCGACTCAAGCTGAAAGTACATCAATTCTTGAAGATCTAAAGGTAATCATCAATTATTTTTCTGGGATTTGTACTGTTTCCCAGGATAGAAAGGCTAGAAACAGGGTTCCAAAAGCTGGGAATGGAGGCAGTGTGGCAATTGCCTCCCCTCATATAGTACGAATTTCATATATATATATATATATATAAAATTTTTATATAAAATTCGTACTATATGAGGAGAGGCAAAAAATTTATGGCACAAAACATAACATATAAACATGTCAAGACCATTGTATCTTCATTTTATTCTCACTTCAACGGTCAGTGAAGATATGCTATGTGTTTTTTTGGTACATTCTTTAGCCAGTCTAATGTATTAAGGTTGATTAAAGTGTTGATAGTTACACATTTACCTATATATGTTTTTTTACGATATGTTTACGTTTGCCAAAATTTATGCAATTTGCTGTATATACATATATATGTATATGAATGTATATATTTTATTTCTAAAATTCATTATTAATTCATGAGGAAAAAACAAAAGAAAATCATAACAGTGATAAAGATACATGTGCCTTTATATGTGAAGAACAAGTTCAATTTTTTCGGCTTACGAAAGATAAATTTCCAAAGTTTCTTCACGAATTAGCGTATTAGGAGGTTCATTTTAGAAGACATTTAAAAAACTCGCAGTTCGTGCTTTATCGGATCCAAAACACTCGGTTATCGCCTCGTGTTTTAAATCCCGATAAAGCACTCCTGCTCGGTTTTTAAATATTACATATATATATATATATATATATATATATATATATGTGGCCAGCCAAAAAAATGTATACACACATATACATACACACTAATAAGTGTTTGGAAGCTAATGGCCAGCACTTTGAGCACCTCTTGTAATTGTAGAGGCCAAAGGTAACTTGTATTAATCTCGTGATATCTGAATATATTTAGTATTAAAATATTTATACACGTTTTTCTTTTCCTGAAGTGTGTATACATTTTTTTGGCGGACTCTGTATATATATATATATATATATATATATATATATATATATATATGTCTTTATATATGGCTTTTTTTACGAATAAAGACTTAATGAAAATCGTCGTCATGGTTGTGATTGTAGTATGAGTAAGGAAAAGGTCCAGAAAACAGGTTGAGTGCAGGTTACCATAATAGTTATTCTAATTTCGAGGATCATTCGTATTTGCAAGATTTTATCTCAAATGGTTAATCAAAATGATATAACCGCGACATTAAAAAGTGAAGTTAACGTATTAAAAAAGCGAAAAAACAACTCCATAAATAACTAGATTGGTAAATTATAGATAGTTAAAAAAAATGAGAGAGGATAACTATGAGAGGTAGGTACAGCTTTCAGACAAACAAAATATTGCATTTTTTCGAAGCAAGCCGTGTCTCGTTTTTTTTTGTATATAATTGTCAGGAAATGCATTTCTGAGCGTATTTTGCGCCATTAAATCGTAAAGATTTTCGCGAAAGGTCGCTTAGAAATCTCTCAATCAACAGAGTGAAAAAGTTTTTTTGACTTTAACGCCCCCTTCCCAAAATCATGGTAGCGTCGCAGGAGCGGGTTGCACCCCGATTCCCCAAAAATGTTTTGATGGGTTGATATCTGCCCCAAAACATGACAGGGTTAATGCTTGTGCAATCGATTCAGGCAAGAGTAGATGGTTAATCACGTTTTGCGCGCTGCATTAACAACATTTTCATACGAATGATCGTGGGAGAAAGGTCCAAGTGTTACCACAATCTCAAAACCTCCTGTGACGATCCATTCTCGTTGGATGTACGCAATACTGTTGATGCATAACATTGAAGTACCGAATAAGGTTTGACGATGTATTTGATAGTATTATTACAATTTGATATCTCAGTTTTGACTAGCCACAAACAGCTAATTCCGGATGCCGCGAAATTGTTGCATCATATCTACAGACGTTGATTCTCACCCACATAGAAATTTCGTCATATCTACGGACGATGGTTTTCATAAATGCCAAAGTTACTGTGCCTCATTTCTTCTGACAACCGTTCCCAGTGTGCATGGCTGCCGCTTATTGAATTCGGTCTCTCATCATGGCGAACCTTATCCAGACCTCGGTTTGTTATCCACATCAGCGTCCAACTTCGGCAGATAACACAAACGTCGACCTTGATAATTCTTGATACCATGCTTAACCTAATCCATTAATTGTCAGCCATCTTGATATTTTCAATAACGCTATTTAATTCCACTCAATTCTTTATTTTGTTAGTGGTAAATCGCTCGAAGGAATGTTTGAAATAACGTTTCTGACAAAATTCTGAACGACTTCAACGGGACAAAGAGTTAAGATTTAACCGCTAAACAAGATATGTCGGCTTCTGTTGTGCCAACGGAATTATGATTAGGGTCGAATTACTCAGGTGTCCTTTTGTGCCATATTTTTTAGAAATAACTTTCTACAGTACTAACCATTGTTAGCAAAGATATTGAGTTCGTTTCAAACTCATTGACTTCTTGGTAAGAATTACAACAATGAGGAAAATACCAATAGTATCACTACTAATAATAGATATAATACAAGGTGATATCTCTATATACAATCTACATAGAGATGCCGCGAACATGGCGTCTTACTCGTTTACTACCAGTTTTAAGACTTATGCAGTCTGATTAAAATACAAAAATTTTGAACCTTAAATGAATTTTTGATCCGCTCGGTGCTTCAGATATAAGTTAACGTGGCGCTCAGGAGCAAATTTTGATTGGCTATTGGTAACTAAATGTGACTCTGCACGCTTGCGTGGGTAGTAATCTAGTCAAGTTGTTATTCTGTCGTGACACAGTCGGCTTAAATGCCAAAATTATATTTTTAGGGGCTTGCTTGGGTGAATTTCTCTCAAATTACGTAAACAAAGCAAACAGAGCAACTTTAATGGCATCTCTTATATTTAAGATTTTTCACAGGACAGAAGTTTTTAAAATCCACTAACTTTATTGTAAATAATCTGTGCTGACAACCACAACAATATTTTGCTCTCTTATTCTTCAGTGAAATATCTGTAATTCTTCAATGAAATATCCGTTATTCTTCAATGAAACGTCTTATTCGTCAGTGAAATTTCTATCTTGATAATGTCTTAAGTGTTACAGTCGTGAGAATATACCAAATTTTCAAAGTTATTTTTACTATGGAAACAAGGAATAATTGACCAAGCTTACGAATATCTGATATTTATGACACTTGTTCAGCAGTTAGATAAACTACAAACTGAACTTATGACTATTTTATAAAGTTAGAAAATCCGTAAATGAAGACTATGCTAATTCCAGCATGCAGAAGTAGAAATTTTAGGTAGTCACTTTAAATCAGGTGTAGTATAAATTATTGTTGTTTCAACACAACTGTAAAGCAGTCTAATTGGTTGATTTTCTTAAATTTTTCTTTTTTAGTCGAACCTCTGGCTTGACCGTGGCACACGAGCTGTGTTCGTTGATTTCTCTGTGTACAACGCCAACATAAACCTTTTTTGCATCATCAGGTGAGCCGATTACCAGGACTACTTTGAAAGTGACGTAGGCGTTGCGAAGGGGAGAAGGGGAAGTAGGAAGTCATTGCCTCCCGAATGTAAATTTGGAGGGTCATGGCCCCCGTACCTCATCAGTCTCGTTTCTGAGAACCCTTTTTAATTACCAGTTTATTACCAGGTTCTTATAAAGAAAAAGGATTCAAACCAATATCTTATCTAAGAAACCTCGGTTAATTACACCGTAATTTAAAAAATCTCGTTTAGGGAAGGAGCTCCCGATTTTATGAGTTCCCGCTCGCAATAATTTATCCCTGGAACGATACTGGAATATCCACTTAAATAAATGTACACAGCGAAAACACACTGATTGAAACAGCTCGTACATTTATATGGTATCAGAATATATACTTTGCACCGTTTTTTCTCATTTCCATTTCAGAATCATGGTCAAGGTAACGTGGAAACGAAATATAATGATTAACATTCTCTACGAAAGTCACTTCGAAAGATTGATGTGACTTGAGCTGGGACTCCAACACGCATCGTTGGGTTTTCAGACGCTGTTCCACCAGTCTATCAATTGTGCATGCTATCGAGTCAACGGTACGCTCTTTTAAACCAATGTAATTTTCTGTTTATATTACGCTGAGGATGATTTTGGAATAGAATCGAAACACTACACGTCCTCACGGGTAAACGTTAAGTTGCCACAAGAATCTCTCGTGCAGTTACAATGAATGTAAACGAGGGTATTATTCCTATGTTGACTCGATAACTCAACTGGTTGAGCAGGATTACGAAAACCCGAAGATGCGAGCTCGAATCCCGCTGGAATTGACTATCACAGTGTAGGTAAATCATGAACTTTCCCACCATTTTTGACATGTCTGTATTGGGATTTTATAGCCTTATGTACATGTAGGAACTGTAATGACTGTATTCGCATCGAACTTGTTAACGTTTCCCTGCAGGTCTAACAATCTTTCGCTTTCCTTCGATGTTCCAGACTGTTGTTTGAGTACCCAGCCACTGGTGGATGTATCCCAAGTTACAATTTCCGAACTTTAAAACTGATCCGCTACGTGACCACTTTCGATCACTTTGTCATGGCTTGTGAAGGGATCTTCATGCTCTTCCTCGTCTACTACTCCGTCGAAGAGATACTGGAGATCAAGAAACACAAACTGCATTACTTCAAGAGCTTTTGGAACATCCTCGACGTTGTCGTTCTTCTGCTTGGTTACGTTGCCGTCCTGTTCCATCTTTATCGTACGGTGGTCGTTAATAACCTGTTGGAAGGACTTCTGGAAGATCCAAATCAGTATGCAAACTTTGACAATCTTGGCTTTTGGCAGACTCAATTCAACAACATTGTCGCCATTGCTGTCTTCTTCTCCTGGATCAAGGTAAGTTAGCAGTAGAGCTAGAGCTCTCGTACAAAGCCGAACTGGGAGAGTTTTTTCTTTCACACCCACTTCAGGATAGCAGATACTTACCGTGAGAGCCTGAGAACTATTCGCGTTCGCGTTATATTATAATTCAACTTGTCTTTCCACCTGAGATTCAGGTTAACCTTATGGATAGGGTTAGGATTAGAGTTAGGATTAGCACTAATCCTAACCCTAATCCTAACTCTAATCCTACCCTAACCCAACCCTAACACTAACCTGATTCTTAGGTGAGAGGACATGCTGAATTATAATATAACACGAGCGCTAATTGTTCTCAGACTTTCATGGTAAGTATCCGTCATCTTGAAGTGGGCGTAAAAACAAATCGCCCGGACTGGGACATTCAGGCAACCTTTTCACGTAGATCAGACCACAAATATTCTAACCAATTTATTGACTACGTTTTTCTTCAAAAAGTATAGTCTACAACAAACAAGGGATTCTCCTGGCCCACCTGTTTGCCAGATAGGGCAAGCCAACAGGAATTCATCCGGTTCTCTCGATGGCCAATCTGAACCAACTCCCGATACAAAATACAATTGCGATAGCCACGCCTGCAAAGAAGGACTTGAAAGCACTTTTCTGATTAGGACTAATCTCAAAGTTTTCTTTCATGTCGGAAATGAAAGCTTGAAATAGTTAGGGTTTTAATCGTTTGTAAAACGTAAGAATCTTCAATTCAACGAATAACGTGTATTTTTGCTAATTTAGTATCCACTTTTGTGTTCTGTTTCATTTGGCGACTGCTCGATAGTCTACATAGGATTTTTGTGATAACATTCTTTGGATGAAGTGCTTGTAACATGGGTAAATAGAAATCATTTTTTTCAACAGGTGTTCAAGTACATCAGCTTCAATAAGACTATGACCCAACTGTCGTCCACGCTGGCCAAGGTAAGAGAAAGATTGTAAGAGAATGAAAAAGCTTCAGTCATTTGGCATGGTCAGTCATAAATCACTCTAGGAACAGTTCCTCCGAAGGACCGAGTCAAATGTCGACCTCCTTCCTCATCGTTCTAACTCAATCCAAACGACCGAAAGCGTTCGTTTTGACTTATTTGTATAAGGTTTGACTTAAAAACAGATAAGCGTTTTGCCTATAAGTTTATGTGAACATCTGTGCAATAACGATATAACAAAACGGGGCTTCCATTTTGGGCTTAACACTCCTTTTGAGATAAGTTCTAAGATTTTGAACAGTAATAGCATGTTATAATTTTTCACTGAGCAATAGTAATCTACAGAAGTTGCACGGGCACTTGCTGCGTGCTGAGGTCTGGATGATTCGTTTCACGTTTGCCAGTCATCACTTGTGTTTAGAATGCAAGTAAAATGTCAATATTATGTAAACTTCGCTTGTAGAGTAAAAAGATCGGATATCCTGTAACTTTGATACCCGAGAAAGATTTTACTTATGGAAGTCCAACTAACTCTGTCCCAAAGTTAATTTAAAATTAACGTATTACATTGTATTTTCATATGTTGAGCTCTTGGATTTTTGTGTTTTTAATGTAGTTTGGTTAAATCGCTTTTATTTAGTGCGCCAAAGACGTCGCTGGTTTTGCTGTTATGTTCTTCATCATATTCTTCGCGTACGCCCAGCTTGGCTACTTGATCTTTGGTACGCAGGTCCGAGACTTCAGCACATTCGGGAACAGCATGTAAGTGCATCTCTCTTGTTACCAGGGATTTATTTAGCGGTTTAAGGTTTGAAGAATGAGTTACGATTACTGATAAAAAAATGTTAGTGAACGTGAATTTAAAAACCATTGCCTGCCGATAACTTGAGAAAGTATAAAACGAAGCATACTCCGAATAGTGACATCTTGGAACTCAAGATTTGAGAAAAACAAGACGAGACTAGGTAATTCATTGATATTTCGAATTTATTTCAAATTCATCTTCAGACTAAATGAGTTTGAAAAGTTCGAAATATCAATGAATTACCTAGTCTCGTCTTGTTGTTCTCAAATCTTGAGTTCCAAGATGTCACTATTCGGAGTATGTTTCGTTTGTGAATTTAAAATATAGGATATATCATTGCATACCATTCACGTCCGACAAATATTTTCTTAGCTTCACTTTATTCCGTATCATTCTTGGTGACTTCGACTTCCACCAAATCGAAAACGCTAACCGTATCCTCGGACCGATATTCTTCATTACGTACGTATTCTTCGTCTTCTTCGTCTTGCTCAACATGTTCCTGGCCATCATCAACGATACGTACGCTGAGGTGAAGTCTGACATTGCGCAGCAGAAGAGTGAATTTGAGCTTGGAGATTACTTGAAGAGGGTAAGCCAATGGTCACTTCTCGTTGGTTCACGTTATTCAAACCTAGGCATCCTATTATTATATTAATAGACATCATATTCGCAGGTATCTGTGTGTATTATATTATTATGTCAAAGATCTATATTATCATATAAAATTAACTCATTATAACAAGGATGTGGTGATAATAATTAAATTGCCGTAATATAATCGGCATGGGAAGCTACAGTCATCATAATGCATTTATTTGCAAAAATTTGAACCCATGCAGAAGATTCCGAAGCAGTCATTTCAATGATTTTGTAAATCTAGCCCCAGTAATTGTGTTTGGTCGTGTAGCCACGATGTGTCCAAAAGATGAACAGTCGTATGTCTGTCTTTAATTCTAATGTACTCAACTAGTCATTTTGTAGCACTGTAAAATTAATTTCAAAAAGTTATTAATAATTCATGGGAAAATACAAAGGAAAATCATAGCCAGGCCATGTTTTTAAATGTGATAAACATATGTTAACTTTTCTCGTCAAATTTTTACAGCTCAGAAAACAATTGTCAAACTTTCGGGAGTTTTAGGGTTCGTTTTGAAGTCATTTAAAAAACTTGCTGTGCAAGCTTTGTCGGATCTAAAACACTGGCTGTCACCTAGTTTTTCAAATCGGATAAAGCACTACTGCTCGATTTTAGATATTATTTAATTAACCGTGATATTGTCTGAATGTGAAATCACAGTTGTTTCAAAAAGTACGTTACCCTTACTTTAATGTAATACAGATTAAGTATTGTTGTGAAAAAAAATGGTGTAGTTTACAAAGCAACGGAACGCTTCCGCTCATCAAGGTGAAACAATTATTGCAGTCTGAGCAAGTTATAATTGTGGTTCGCTATTCCTTAGGGATATGAAAAGGTAGTAACCAAACTGTCACTCAAAAGAGAAAAAATTGCTGATATCCAGAAAGCCCTTCAGACAGCAGATGTCAACCAAGACAGCAAGCTTGACTTTGAGGAATGGCGTGCTGAACTTAAGTCGTAAGTATCAGTTCATTTTGGCCGTTGTGGAAATGTCTGTTGGAAGTTTTATTTCGCTGGGATTGTATTCTCAACTTCTTTACCTTAGTATTGTTTTTATTTCCTTTAGCAATCTTTCTTGTCTACTTTCTCTTTCTGGCCTCCTAAGTTTTCTTCATCCGACCGAAATATTGATCATATTATGGCACGTTGTTTCAGATAACAACAATAGATTGCTGCGTCTCATAATAAAGTTATCTCTTGTGTACTAGTGAAGAGCATTAATCCCTAGCTCCAGGGTGAAAAATAGGGGAAATTAAAATTAACAGTAATATAAAATGTATGCTGCGTAGGCAGTTGTACATCAAATAGAAACAGCAAAAGGTTTGTGTACTGCCAAAGAATATATATATGAGGGAAAGTGACTTTTCGAGCGAAGGCCCTTCGTTGGAGTGAAACGTGAGAAACAGAGTAGGCTGACATGCAATGAAAACTTTAATTCTGTTTACTTTTTACAATTTTTGTAGCAGGAAAAAAGACAATAGAAGGTTCGAGATACTAAACTACTTCGAAGAATTTACATCAGCCCTACAGCAGAAGGCCATTTCACATATTTTGTGCATCCTCCGCCTTTTACAGCTCCTTGTTGCGCAACAGAAATCTCCCGCAGATAATTCTTGTGTCGCTTTCCGTAAGAGTAAACGTTAAAACGATTTACTTGTTCAATGTTTCTAGCCGTGGTCATGCTGACGCTGAGATCGAAGCGGTGTTTGCCAAGTATGATGTGGATGGAGACCGAATTTTGGATGAAGACGAATGTAAGAGGATGCAAGAGGATTTAGAAGGACAGAAGGTGACTATTGATAGCATGGCATTGCTGATTTTACCATTAACTCTAAAAAGACTGGACCCATACCTCCTTATGCCTGGCCTCACGATTGAATGAAGCCGAAATTGGGGCAGCCATGTAGGTCAAAAACACGTGTGTGAAAAACTTACATTGAACCTTTGCTTTTCATGGACAGTTAATTCTGACAAACATGCAGCCCTCTGCAAATTGTCCTCTTCCTACTTTGGATAAAAAAGAAAACTATCAAAACTCCCGAGATTTATGTGAAGTTTTTCCCAATAGGTTGCGTGTTTTATCGCATAGGGGACTGAATGACTTGTAAATCGACCCACATGTCAGCCTCCATGTTGGCTTCGAAATACAGTTTGCAGGTATCGTTCCAGTCTTTTTAGAGTTCGATGGATTTTACTAAGTGACTTATTTCGACGACTTGCTGTCGGACCTTGACAACGTAACAAAGAAATTGTATAATGAACCAGGTTTTGAGGACAGGTTAAGGAAGGTTTGCAAGGGATAGATGTAACGCTATTTATGATGCACTGGCAACCGTATTCTAACGGTGAATTTGGTTTAATCGACCTCAGGGGTTCCCAACCTGGCGTACGCTTACCCCCCAAGGTAAGCGACGAGGTTTTGAAGCGATTGTGAAAGATGCAAGGGGTATCTGGCGAGAAAAAGGTTGAAAACCCATGATCTAAGTAGATTAAGTGTAAAGTCGGTGTGCAGTTGACGTGTGAATTTGTTGTAAAATGATTTAGGTTACATAAGTTGATGATGTTTGTGATTTAGGCTGAACTGAACGAAGAGATTGAGGAAATTGAGCGGGCCAAGGAAGAAGGACGACCAGCAAGCGCGGCAGGCCGTATCAGCATTCGTGACAGTGATATGGACAGTGATGATGACTTAGGTGGTGGACTTCGTGGACGGTCTAGCTCTCCTACCCCGAGATGGCGTGGTGGCGGTGGTGTTGGAGGTGTGTCTCAGGAGGAATTTAATGTGTAAGTATACTCCAAATATGCTCACATTGTATTGAAAGATGACAATAATTCCTAAATATCGTTACCCTTTTGTAACCAAATCTGTCTATCTTTTCCCCCGTGTTAGTATTTTTGAACTCTTTCCCGGCTGGAGGTCTCCCTTTGGCAAGTAAAATCATCTGGCGTTAGCCAGAGTAAAATAACAAAAGTCTTATCCCACCGAGAAAGAGTTATTCCAGTGAGCATCCGGCTTGAAAATTTGAGCACTTGTCTTGCCTTTTTACTACCACAGTATTAAGTGATGAATACATATGCGCAAAAATGCTAATAGATTGTAATCATTTGATATCATGGCCACCATGTTGTTTTACATCAGTAATTCGCAGATTGGTGGTTATGACCCACCAAGGAATAATGTTATTTTTAAGGCTTTATGTTACAGAAGTCTCATTACTTTTTCGTCAGAATTAATGTCATATTTTTGACCACCAACCGAGGGCTACCCGGTATCGAGGTTGTGGAGTACGATATTTGTCTGGTGGTGCGGGTGGGAAGGGGGATGGAGGCGGTAAATGGGAACATTGAATTTTCCTCTTATATGGCCATTGAGCTCGTGTTTCGGTCCCTAAGCAAGATTAAGGTTGCTGATTGGATTTAACTATATTGAACTTGGCCAATCCGCTTTCTCTTCCGGACCGGCAAGTTTTGCTGGGAAAACGTTCGAGCTGAATTTAAGGGTGATGGGGAATTAAGTGTTTGGATTAAAATATTCCGAGTGCTAAAATGTGCTGGAAAAAATAGTGGTGCTTTTGGTTGAAGCTAATGGTATAAAAGTACGATAAGTAGATGTTTGACTGGTGCAAACAAGAAGTAAAATTGGCTAGTTGCGAGGTAAAGTAAACAGCAAAATACCGTGACAAAAACCCAGTTAAAATATTAAAGAAAACTAACAAAAATTCATAAAATAAATTCCTTAAAAAACCTCGTTTGCTGGATCCATATTAGAAAGTACTTGCCGTTGTACAATACTTTGTTCCTTCGTCGCTCTATCTGGATGAAAACCTTAGGCAAATACCTTACGTTGCGGAGCTGCTCTTGGTTGATAAGTATTTATTAAGAACTTCGCTTATCCACTTCAATGAACTGAGTTATGATAGTCAAGATGAGCGCGAAATCTACGCGTGCTAATGGGAAAAGTTATTAAAGTTTATGTTAACAAAATGTTTTGCCGTCGGAGTGTAATTACAACGCAATATTGTTTTTAAAATGACAGCTTTCCATGTAGAGGTTATCTGAACATCTGATCAGGATTTTTTTACATATGTGTGAGAGTGTAATGCACATAATTAATAGATTTTTAAATGGCTTCTCAACACTGATTACCAATATGGCTACGATGCATACGCTTTATCGTTTGAAATTTTTGGGACTTAGCGAAAATGCTTTCTTATGAACCACTTTGTTAAGCAGCAGTTAAAAGAATGTCTATACGACGAATATTTGCGCAAGTTTTTAATTAGACTCTTTGATCATGATACAAAGTTTTAAAAAGTATTATTTATTCTTGATATTTCAGACTCAGTCGCCGTGTGGACCGAATGGAACACTCCATTGGAAGTATTGTTTCGAAGATCGATGCAGTATTAGTGAAACTTGAAGCTATGGAGAAAGCCAAGTTGAAACGTCGCGAGACCATGGCCAAACTTCTGGACAGCATTACTGAGGTGCCGTACAACTTTTGTCATGATTTAATTCCACTTGGAATGCTATTAACTCGTTGTCCTTCATACCTACTTGTTTTTGCGGTGTTACTTTTCGACTGGAAGATCAGGTGAAACAATTACTGCCGCATACTATAATAGTCGGGAATTTTCGTCAATTTTGTACTGAGCTATAGAGTGTCCTCGCAGAGATGTAGCGGGTGGTGCTGGGTGGGAACACCTGGCACGAATTCCAAGCGCCCGGCACTCGCGGAAATTTTATGAATTCCGCACGGCACACTTTTTGCCTAAACATAACGAAATATACTGCTTCCATGGAGCAGATGTCGTAGTAATTTAATCCATTCATCGAGCCCAGAGATAAGAACCCAAATTAGCGTAAAAAAAGCAAAATTTGGCAGGATTTCCAAATGTCATTCCTCACAAGGAG